>OY821749.1:6783722-6880329 GCA_963682055.1 Primula veris | reverse complement strand
TACGTTGGGTTGGTTCCAATTATCATTTTCGAATTGTTTTAACAGCTCAAGGTTAAACAAGTCATCCATAGGAAGGCCGATTTTATCAGGACTTTGAGTTCTTTGTGCATTTTTCACAGTTTCTGTTTTGCAATGTAAGCTTCTAGATTCGGGAGCTGAGGACACTGTTCTGCAATGTAAGCTTCTAGATTCGGGAGCTGAGGACACTGAAGAGGAGCAATCCGTCATTGCCGATCTAGAATCCTCTCTCTCTCCGTATTTGCATAAAGTGTTAAACAACCGAAAACTTTCATTTGGGACGTTGTATTTCTGAACAGAAAGAAGTCTCTGCTCATTTGACCACTCGAGAAACTCGAAGAGAGTACCTCCTGAAGATATAATAGCATGAGCTGAGAGAGGGTTTAGAGAGGGAAATGAAGTGAGAAAAGATTCTCCGATGGTTTCTGATTCGGGCATTCTAGGATAGATTTGTTTAGTTATCTTTGTTGAAGATTCAATGCAGCTTAGTATAATCTCATCTGTTAACTCGGAAGAATGTGACAGGAACAGTTGCAAATCCATTTTCAAGGTAAACGCTGCAGCATAAAGTCCGTCGGATGATTCCATTACCGCAGACAGGAAATTACTTTCACCCTCAAATATCTGAGACAAAAAATGAAGAAACAGCTGCTTTAGAAATTGTCTCGGAATAAAAATATAGATGAAAGACAAAAACCCAAATACTACTTTTGTAACTACTTCTGTTATGAAGAGCTCGATACAAAGCGTCGTAAAAGCTCATTTCTACTCGTAGAGTAAGAAAAAAAATTAATTTTCTTTGGTAAATACCTTAAAATGCTCAAAGCATACACTTTTCACATCTGGAGACAAGCTTTTAGCACCAAAACATTAAAACCTTAAGTTTTGTTGATTTTTTTTTTACAAGAAAAAGCAAATAACCTCTAATTTTTGTTATAAATGACGAAAGCATGATATAGTAAATCTCTCTTATTACCATTAGCAAGTTTGTGAAGGTATGTAGTTTATTGTTTTCCAGGTTTCGAACTAAATGGATTACGAGTTTTGCGATATCGTTTGCACTACTTATTTACAGCATATTTTTATGTACTACAACCAGTCCTATGACTACTACATCAACTGATAATATATATAAGCTTGAATTTTAATGACAGAGGCAAGATAATTACCAAAATGCAGCAGTTGAAGCTGAAGCTCAAAGAGGTCAAAATATTAGCCGCTATATTTTCAATACACATGGGTAAAGATGAACAAGCCTCATTAGGAGCTGTTGCTTTATTTCTGATATTTCCACAATCATACCACACCAAGCACATGGCAGCACTTATAATAACATCCACAGAAACTTTAAATCTCTCCTCAACAACTTGTGCTCCTTTTTCTCTCGCATTGCTAGAATCTTTTGGTAAGTGCTTCTCCTGGATATTATCATTTCTTTGTTCAAATTTTGTGTGTTGACTATGATTAATGTTTCTGGAAATGAAGATTCTGAAGAAATTCTGCCAGTACTTTGCGCCTGTTCTTCCATTTGACTGTATATTTGACATGTTCCATGAATGCTATGTTGTCATGCTCTGAAGATCCCATATGATAATGCTCTTCAGTAGGGATAAAACCTAACAGTTTTTCCAGCTCCTGCTAGTTATTATGTTTTTTCAATTAAGAATCATCTGTCTTAAAATTAATGTTAAGCTTAGAAGAAAATGGATTAATTGGCATTGAAAAACGTGGATAAAGGAGGATTAGCATACACTACATTCAGATTATGTGCAAAATACTTGCATGAAAGGTGAGGCTTAGCACCAGTCACATCAATGGATAAGAGTGAAAAAGCCATTACTCTATCGAACTGATGTATCATTAACCGTCTTAACTCTTCCCACAACAAATTTATGAACTATGGGCTTTTTTATTTGCAACCTTTAAACAAATAAGGTAGAATTTTTAAACTCGGAAAATACATCTTCGTTCGTAGCTACTAGCTTATTCAGGCCAAATAAAAGAAAGGTCACAGCTTTAAGCTGGTCAACCAAAACCAGTCCAGCTTTTAAGCACTAAGCAAAAAGAAAAAAATATGAGCTTATATGCTGCAGCATAACCAGGTTATTACTGTATCATGGTTAGCCTCTTGTACAAGATTACGATAGTGTCTGCTAGCCTCCTAAACTTCAAGTTCCTGTGTAAGCGCACACACTAAGTTAAAATCTCTAGGAAAAACTAGCAATGTAAAAACCATACAAATGTGCCAAAGTTTCCAAGTTAGTTGTTCCACTTCATGATGTGAAAGTAACATGTTACCATTGCATGAAACTATAAAGTTAATAAGTATCACCAAGAGCAAGATTTCATAAGACTAAGAGTCACAAAAACATTGCCAGCTTCTAATGGTGATCAAAGTTACTGAACTATGGTTAGATATACAACTAAGCGTGCATAGTTATCAGTACTGACTTGCTGTTTCTGTAACGAACAATATCAGTGATTCAGACTGTCTAACGAAAGGACACGTCTTTGAAGGCAAGAAATGAACCTTCTCCATACATTATTTAGTTCAAGGAACTTAGCCGGTGCACAGCCATTAACTAAAATTGAAATAAATAAAATTATATAAAAAGTTCAAGAAACTTGCCGTTGGAGAGGAAGAAGTACGGGCCATGACAACACCTTCACAAAGAGCTTTTGTAACACTGTATTCTTCAGTTTCCAGCTTGAAGAAATGTAGACCAGGGAAACCAAATGGTTTTGGCAAAATTGTTGATACTCTAGATGAACTGCAAGGACCTCCGTATTCCATGATGATGCTGAATTTGTCAAATGGGAAGGATGCAGATATAGTCCTTCAGGATAAAAACGATAAAGCGGAAGAAAATTAAATCTTGTTCATTGGGACTTTAATAAGATCATGCAGATATCAGATACGTTAAATTAAGAAAATCTCGGAACAAGAAAGAATCAAACAAATTAATCCAGTTCTAAGCCAAGATTAATAGGCCTGGTTTTCGGGTCCAAAGATAGAACTTCTTAATGAACTAAAAATCGCAAACGCCTGATTGTACTAATTATCTGTGTTTGTAAATCATATTCCTTTAATAGCTAATATCGAGAACTAGAAATATATCCAAGAGAAACCAAGATGTTAACATATAAGAAAAATACTTCAAGAATAGTAGCAGACAAGAACCCTCTGCCCAGATAGTCACTTACCTTAACAGAACGGACCCAAAAAAAGAAACGAAGTATACTTTCTTTCTTTCTTTTAATTAAGAGAGAGAAACGGAGCTTTGACTTGCATTACTCTCAGAAAAACAAGGGCGAGAACCTTATGACATTGAAACTGAAAATCTCAAACAAGTAAGAATATAAATTTTGCAGAGCGGTCCTATGACTCTTTGATCAGCAATATGATATACTTTCAACATTTGAGTACTATTCCAGTTTACAGAGCTACAGCTAACAGTAAAATACTTTTGAAAAAAAAAACATACTCAGTGGAAATGAGAAGGCAATCTGAACGCTGAACAGCCTCAGGAAACTCAAATTTGCCACATAGGTCGTCTTGCCTTTTATGTATGCAAAGACTTTTTTCATCACAATAGGATATGTGCAACGAAGTTAACAGTATCTTCAACGGCAACCAGAACACTGGGTCGGCCACAATTAATAATTTCATTCCACCATTATTCATTTGGGTCTGTAGAACGGATTGGATGACAGAGAGAGATGGATGAGATACAGTTATATCTCCCTTGGTCTTTGTATGCGCATCTTCAATCAAATTCCTGAGAAAACTCAGTTTGTTTCCCAGGCAATCGAGATTTTGGGATAGCTGTTTTAGATAAATATAAGTTGGATGGACACCAAAGTAACACAAATACCAAGCCATCTGTTTGATTGCACATAAAGTAACTAATGCTCTTGCCGTATTCTCAGAGTCAGCCACATAATTTTTTCTGTCATTTTGATTTTTTATCCAATTCAAAAGTGTATTTTTAGGAAGACTGAGCAATGCGATATCATCTAAAGCTAAACTCGACTGCTTAATGTTTGCCAGCACCGAGTCACCTTTCAAGATGACTAAATAATTTTGTTGAAACTTAGCAATAAGTTCTGAAAAATAACCAGACAAGTGAACTTGGTGAAACTCGAGGTCCCATGGTTGCGGTTGCACTGCGGTGCTGACACATGGCGCATTTTGGTCCAGAGATGGAATTGCTTTGACAGATGGTTTAAAACTTTTCCCATTAGTAACTTCTCGAGGATTTAAGAAAAAATTAAGATTGTCAAACGGCGACATTGATCTGATGACAGAAGAAACTTTCTCTAAGGAAACCTCATGATCTTCACTTTTTTGACATTTATCAAGATTTAACCTGGTAGTCGAAAAATTATTCAGACTTACACCAGCTGCAGAAGTGCCAACAGAGTGTACAGCTAATGTTTCCTTGTCATCTTCTACTGTTACCACCTTTGGTGTATCGCTACTAAAAGCAAACTCGAATATCACCCTCCCATCAATGAAGGACTTTTGATCAATCGAATATTTATCTATCTCCAGCACTTGTTTCCAACAAGAGGAACACTTCTCATGGTTGCGATAATCTCCTTTTAAAAATTGCCAGTCTAAGTAAATGTCATTAGAGGTAGAAGAAGGCTGTGGGTCTACAGAAGCTAGTATTTCCACAACCAATTCGTTATGTGAGCTTATATTTCCATAATCAGAGAGTATCGGGATGGGGAGTGATTTAAAAGAATCGTCTATTGGAGTGAGTTCACGACTAACAATTAATTCGTTGAAATCCTCAACCACTAAATCTTCTAGATGCATATTTTCACAAGCTTTTAGTCCAGAAACTGACCCCATTTTGTATAACACATCCGCAGGCTGATAAGAACTGAGATCAAGGAATTGATATTCTTCAAATTTCAAAATTCCAACTGAGATGGAGTTATCATCTGCTGGATATGAGAGCTCGATGATGCTAATTAGATCCATTTCTGTATAACTGCTTGAGTATACCATCACATTTATAGAACTATGGTTTGGTAAAGTTGGATCTGATATGTGCTCTAAGATGTCGATTTCTAAGGAATTCAATAGCTCGTTACCATAATCCGCACCTTCTCCACCATTTTGGCACTCTAGGGTTTCAATTTTGTTAAAAAGTAAACCTTCTTCTTCGATACATATGCCATTGAAAATTCCCAAGCTGATTTCATCTACTTCAAAGAGTGGGAATATGCAATCATTTATCTGAACTTGGTCTTTAACAGGAGAAGCATTTTCCAACAGGAGAGGCTTCTGCTCCATATGGCCACCATGAATAATATCGTCGATTTCGTAAACTTTTTCTAAAGCTTCAGATGGATAATGAAGTGTAAGACCTGGTTCAGTTGTGCTCTGCAAAAGAAACATTCATTAACTAACAAGCCCGAAGAATCAATCTGTTATCGTTGGTTAAGAAAACTATAATCTCGAGAATTTTGAAGGATTCCTTACCACAACACATTATTATGTTTCAAAATATATTTTCAAAGCCAAAACAGATTGAAAAAACTTGGAATATATCCATACTGCTAAGAGAAATTAAGTACAGAAAGGGAATATTTTAAAGTTCAAAAGGTTTAAACTTATACCAGGTTGTTGTCAGCCTCCAAGATTCCAGAAAATAGTTCCAACTTCTTTTCAAAGAGGTGGTCGTTTTCCTGCAAGCAAAGAGAAATACATCACAAATGGAACTCAGCAAATTATACTTGCTATATATGAGATGGATTATAGTCATTATACACATATGGCATCTTCATAATCTATTTCCTTAACAGTCGTTTATGCAGACATGCTCAATGTGACATTCTTACCAAGGATATATCCAGCTGTGGCACTTCAAATTCCACCACTTCAATACAAGTATCCTCCTTAGCATCAAAACTGTGTTCGCTCTTCTCCTAAAATGTCATAAAATAACTTTAATTAAAAATTCTATTGACATGTAACGATTCCAACAGGTACAGTCGTTATATCATGGCAGGTTTAAGATAACATTTTCTTTTGATTCTCTTCCACACACAGACACACTTGTTCGCTTTTTCCAGGGATATGATATACCAAAACAGTAGACAGAGCAAATAGTTCGATCAATTACCAGCAAAGTTAAGACTGGGTATAGATCATATTATTCTACAACCAATTCGTTTTATGGATATCAAGTCAAATTGAACATATAGATGACTTAAATTCTTTAAATGATTGATGTTTGATGTGAATATGACCAGTTTATACGGTATAAGCAGAATAACAAAAACAGAATTCAGAAACTCTCAAAAATGATATTATTAAAACCTCATTTGAAATCGAAAACACGAATATTATTTTGGAAACAAGCCAACTTCTTGATGTCAACGTGAACTAGCTCCTAAACTTAAGCATGTACGAAGTTAGGAATCAGCCACAAAAGTAATATAAATCCTATGAATAATAAGATAACATGTTCAAATTTCAAAATTATTCATCAAATCCTGATGAAAGAGATTACGACAAACTTAAGTCACAGTATTTTATGAAATAGCTTCCAGTAGCACATGATTAAAGTATTTCAATCAAGTAACTAAAGCTTAACACTAATATGCCGTGATTCGGTTTTTATTCAAATTGCTGATTAGTATGCTATGAAATGATTCTAAATTCTGTAAACTACAAAATCAATCAGCCTATGATCCTTAACATAATTTAGTTAAACGTCATCGTAAACATAACATACTCTATCTGACAGTAAAATCAGTACACTCACAATCTAAAACAAACCCAAAACCCTTAACTTTTACAAGAATGGTGTTAGGCGCACGATATTATCCATATACTTATCCACATATTTATCAAGAGAACACTCATGAAATACCTAGAACTCAAACTCAAAAGAACGGCCATTGCCTCATCATTATGTACATACAACTTGCGTGCCTCGCTATTTGCTTTTTGGAGATGATAAAAAGGTAAAAAGCGAACACGCTACAAAGTACAGCTGAAGGCCGTATGAAAACAAAGTTAAGACTTCTCCAATTTTAAAAATCTAGAGAAACCACGAAAAAAATGCTATAATTTATTAATTTTGATTCCTTCTTATTGCCTATTACTCTATAAACTGAAGGCCAGCATAACGAGAAACGATAGAAATAATTCAGAAATCGCATCTGAAGGCCGTGAAAAATCAATACTCCTATAAAAGTCTTTAATGTTAATAAATTATCAAAACGTCATACAGAAATGCTAAAATAACAATTTATATCGATTCGCAGGATAATCCATATACTAAAATGCAGTCTTAGGAATCAAATTCTAGAAAGTAATCAGGAATCCAACAACGGAAAGTTTTAAACAAGCCTCAAAATTGCAGATTGTCCCCACAATGGTTTACATAATCAAATAGTTCCAATCCTTAGCATTTCCGTTTCACCTATAGCAAACAGTGAAGAATAGAAATAGAACAGCAAAGCACAACTGGAGGCCATCAGAAAAAAAAATACAAAGTCTCAAGAGTTGATAAATTTATTACTCCCTCCGTCCCAAAACAAATGTCCACTATTCTATTTTGGGACGTCCCACAACAAATGTCCACTTACCTTAAATAGAAAAAGGAAAGTAATAAATGTACTATTTTACCCTTTTGAAAGTGGGGCCAAACATGAGGAATAGTAGTGTATGTACTTTATCATGGGGAAAAGTATTTGTAATAAAGCTATTTCACAAGGGCTATTGCTGAATCTATAAAGTTACATTAAAACTTTTTTTTATATAATCTGGTGGGAACCCCCCCCCCCCCCCCCCCCCCATTTTATTAATAATCAATAATAAAATAGGTATGAATGGTTACATTAAAACTTGTGCAAATCCTAAAGGGACTAAAGAAAAAGGACGGAGGGAGTATATTGAACACAAAAAATGAAGCAATTTCGGTCCTGTTATGCTGCGGAATAATCCATTTACTCCAATTCATCAAATAAACAAGTATACAGATATGAGGGCAAAGAAATAAGCAAATATCGAAAACTATCTCATAGCTAGCTAATTCATTGCAATTACTTTATAAATTACAAACCATGAATCATAAAATCCGAAAAAGAGAGAAATTACCAGCAAATAACTGAAAACTACCTCACTGAGAGCTGATTCATTAAATAGAAGGCATTTATCATAAAATGCAGAAAATAGAAAATACGACCAAGTAATTGAAAAATTACCTCACCGTGAGCCAATTTACTCTGATTAACTCATAAACTACAATTCCCTAATTGAAAAATGGGGAAACTCAACTAATAAACAGAAAACTAAAAGTATCCTCACTGTTACCGGTTTCATTGCGATTAGTTCATCAAATACCATAAAGTCCAGAAACGAGAAAAAACAAACAACTAGACTAAAACTACCTCACTATGGGCTGATTCATTTCCATTGAATTAAAAAAAAAACTATAATTCATGGAGCATAAAATCCGGAAACAGAATTAAACAAACAAACAATTGAAAACTACCTCACTCTCAACTGATTCATCTCAATTAACTCATCGACTGCAATTCATCAATCATAAAATCCCGTAATGGGATTATACAAACACATAGTAAAAAACTACCTCACTATGAGCTGATTCATTTCAATCAATTCATAAACTCCGATTCATTAATGATTAAATCGGAAAATAAAAAACTACCTCAGCGCAAGCTGACTCATCTCGACTAATGCATAAACTAAATTGCAGTAAACATAAAAACCAGGAAACTAGAAAAATAAATTAATAACTGGAAACTACCTCGCTGTGGGCTGGTCCGTAGATATTCATTAATCATAAAATTCAGAAATTAGTCCAAATATACCTCATTGTGAGCTGATTCATTTCGATTAATTCATAAAATACAATTTTCTGGGTGAGCCTATTAATAGAGATTAATTCATAAACACAATTTATGAATATAAATCCTGAAACTAGAAAAAAACAAACAATTAGTCAAAAACTGCCTCACTGTGAACTGATTCATTTCGATTGATTCATAAACTGCAATTCACTAATCATAAATAGTCGAAATTTACCTCACTGTAATCTGATTCATTTCAATTGATTCATAAACTGAAATTCACTAATCATAAATCGGGAAACTTAGAATGAAAGAAATAATCGAAAAACTACATCACTATGAGCTAACTCAAAAGCTACACAATCAGGACCTACGATATATATGAAATCGGAAAAAATACCTCACAGTGAGACGATTCATTGCGATTAATTTCATTTATTAAAACGAACAATTGAAAACTACCTCACAGAGTCACAGTCACAATGAGATAATTTGTCGCGACTAATTTCACATATTAAAATTCACAACAAAATGAACAATTGAAAACTACCTCACAGCGAATCAATTCATTTCGATTAATTGCGTAGAATTAAAATTCACAACAAAACGAATAATTAAAAACCACCTCACAGTGACACGGTTCATTGTGATTAATTTCGTAGAATTAAAATTCACAACAAAATGAATAATTAAAAACTACCTCACAGTGACAATTCATTGCGATTAATTTCATAGTATTAAAATTCGCAACAAAACAAACAATTCAAAACTACCTCACTGTGAGACGATTCATTGTGATAATTTCGTATATTAAAGTTCACAACAAAAGAAACAATACAAAACTACCTCACATTGAGACAATTCATTGTGATTAATTTCAAAAATATTAAAATTCACAACCAATCCATACAATTGAAAACTACCTCACAACTAAGCCAATTCATTGCGATCAGTTTCATAGAAATAACATTCACAACAGAAAAGAAAACAATTAAAAACTCCCTCACAGTGAGACGATTCATTGCGATTAATTTCACATATTAAAATTTACAACAAAACGAACAATTGAAAGCTACCTCAGAGTGACATGATTCATTGCGATAATTATAATATTATTAAAATTCAATAAAAAATGAACAATTAAATCTGCCTCATTGTGAGACGATTCATTGCAATCAGTTTAATAGTATTAAAATTCAAAACAAAACCAACAATTAAAACTACCTCGCATTGAGACAATTCATTGCGACTAGTCTAAAATTCACAACAAAACAAACAATTCAAAACTACTTCACAGTCACAATGAGATGAATCGTTCCGACTATTTTCACTTTTAAAATTAACCACAAAATGAACAATTAAAAACTAGCTCAAAGTGAGACGAAAATTACAACAAAACAAACAATTAAAACTACCTAACACTGATACGATTCCTTGCAATTAATTTTGCAGTATTAAAATTCAAAAAAAATAACGAAAAATCAAAAACTACCTCATACTGAGACGATTCATGTGGAGCTTCAATATCAATAAAATCGGGAATAACATTAGATAAGAAACTGGAGAGAGCATTATCAATCGGAAGGGGTTCGAGATCGAGAGAGATGCGAAAGATGGAGACACCGATGAGAGAGGAGAAAGAAGGATACGGAGGAGGAGGAGGGAGGTGACACGGCGGAGACAGGCGGAGGAAATCTAGGGTTTCGGAGGTGAGGTTGAAATAGTCAAGAAACAGAAACCGAGTTCGCATTTTTCTAGAGAGAGAGAGATAATGAATGAAAGTGGGTTTCTGTGTGTGAAGTAAAATTGAAAATGGGGAATGAATTAAGAGAGTTTTAACGTATTAAATTGTGAGCTCCCGCCAAACTTTGCTCATGCTTTCTTCTTCTTTACTTAATACTAGTAATTATTTTTGAACTTTTACTTAACTTACCAAAAAACTGGAGGTATCTACCAATTTAAAATACTTAATATACTTTAGTATCATTAATCTTTTGTATTTGTATTTGCATTAGGACTTAGGAGAAATACATTTTCAAACATTTTTATTTGATTTTAGTATCATTTAAAAGTGTTTTGCTAACATATGTTATTGGTGCATATTTTAACCATTTAATGAAAGTCGTTGACCAATGTTATATAACTATATACTTCTCTATCATTTATTGATCGTAGATAAACACTGAACACAAAGTTTAGTATAATGATAATAACAACAATATTTCACCCCAAAATTTAATTAATTATGTCACAAGCTTATACACTAATTAATTCGGTCGTATAAATAAGTAAACAGTAGTAAAATAATATTTTCCTATAAATTTTTTTTGTTTCTTTTTTAATTAATTAAAATACAATCTATAATTTGATAAAGCAAAATATAAATATTCAACCCAATAAAAACCCAATATAATAAAAACTCAAATAAAAATATAAAAACCTAATTGAGCCTATAATAAATTAAAATTGAAAAATTATTACATCTAGTTTTACAAATATATATATATATATATATATATATATATATATCATTATCATTCTATTATAATAAGCCAATCCAAGGGAATTGAGGCTGCTCAATTTTGCCCATTTTTTCCAAAAATACCCCTATATTGTTTTATTAATTACAATAATACCATCCTCATATAAAAATTAAAAATAAAATAAAAACTAATAACACTATGTGTCCCTCTTTAACAACCAAACATTCTTTTAAGTCTTATACTATTTTTTTTTGTATTATCCACGTATTTGTATCATAACTACACTTATTTTTTATATTTTAATTGCATTACGCGTCACACACGCAACGCGTGGGGCACGATTACTAGTATTATAATAAGTCAACCAAAGTCAAATGAGCCTGCCCAATTTAGCCATTTTTTTTCCAAAAATACCCCTACACCTTTATATTAATTACAATAATATCATACTCACATAAAAATATAAAAACTAAAAACTATAAAACTATTTATCCATCTTTAACAAACAGAAATTCTTTTAAATCTTAAACTATATTATTTTTTGAGAAAATTAAGGATTGGTCCACGAAAACAAAAGTATTTAAGGATTGGTCCGGCTATAAAATTCATTTAAGGATTGGTCCATTATTTATGAAACTAATTAAGGATTGGTCCACTATATATACTATACATATTCTGTTTTTTTAAACAGTTGTATCTCTCTCTCTCTAAACCGTCTCTCTCCATCTCTCTCTCTTTAAACCATCTATATACACTATTAGCTGTATATCTCTCTCACTGAACGAATTTTATCAAATTGTTGTATATCTCTCTCGACAGACAGGTTCTCTCTCTCTATATAACCTTCAGACTGTTTTTTTATTGCTAGCTTCGTTTTTCTTGCTGAGTTTAGCTCAAATTGCTTTGCTCAATTTAGGTTTTAGAGATTTATTATAATAAATAATAAATCAGAATTTTCTAACACAATGTATGATTTATTCAGACTGTTTTAAAAAAACAGTTTGAGCTATTGTATTCAAGAGTTACAGAAAACAGTCTGAGTTATTATAAACAGTCTGAGCTACTGTATTTCTTGTTATATAATAACTCAGACTGTTTTCTGTAACACAATGCATGTTTTTGTTAGGTTTTTAGAGATCAATTGCGTTTATTAAAATTCAATACTTCATACTGTTTTTTTCTTGTATTCGGACTGTTTTAAAAAACAGTGTTTATTATAATAATTCAGACTGTTCTGTATGATTTTGTATTGTTAAAATTCAAGAGTTCATACTGTTTTTTCTTGTATTCAGACTGTTTTTAAAAACAGTCTGAGCTATTGTATTCTAGAGTTACAGAAAACAGTCTGAGTTATTATAAACAGTCTGAGCTATTGTATTCTTGTTATATAATAACTCAGACTGTTTTTTGTAACACAATGTAGGTTTTTGTTAGGTTTTTAGAGATCAATTGCGTTTATTATTAAAATTTAATACTTCATACTGTTTTTTTCTTGTATTCAGACTGTTTTAAAAAAACAGTGTTTATTAGAATAATTCAGACTGTTCTGTATGATTTTGTATTGTTAAAATTCAAGAGTTCATACTGTTTTTTCTTGTATTCAGACTGTTTTTAAAAACAGTCTGAGCTATTGTATTCTAGAGTTACAGAAAACAATCTGAGCTATTGTATTCTTGTTATATAATAACTGAGACTGTTTTTTGTGCACAGGTATTTTTTCTGATGGATTCGTTTGATTTAGTAATGTATTGTCGATATAATGATCAATGTGTCCCTGTTGCTCTGAATAAGCGTATGACCTATGCGGAGTTATTACATACAATAAGTAATAGGTTTAGCTTGAATTTGGATTCAGTGTCTCTAACCTACTTAGCAATTAGAGATGAGCGATGTTTATTGAGATCGGATGATGAGTTGAAAGATATGGTCGCTCTGTTTAACGTGTTGGGAAAAAAAATAGTAGAGATTCTAGTTTTTGTTGGGACTGTATCCACTTGCACTGTTGGTACTTCGAAGGAAATAAGTGCTGATTGTTCTGAATTTTCGGATGATGATGATTGGTGTGATGCAGGTTCTAGTTTAGCTGTTAGGAAGGTTTATAAAACGAGTGAGTGGGCAAACTTGATAACTGGGGTTGGGCAGTTTTTTAGTTGTGCTGATCACTTTAGAGAGTCATTACGGAAATTTTGTATATATGAAGGTCATGTCCCCTGGTTTGGAAGGAATAACTCGGTTAGGGTGGTCGCTTATTGTGAAGAGAGGGATAGTATTGGCTGTAGCTGGTACATATATGCTGGTGTGTGGACCTCAGACCAACAATTTAAGATTAGAAAGTTTGAATCACAACATACATGCAAAAAGTTAGCCCCAGGTGCTCTGAACAAGCATGTAAATAGCAAGCTCATATCGAAAATAATGGATGAATATGTGAGGGAAAATCCAAATTTAGCCCCTTCGGCTATAATATCGCATTTAAGGATTAGTTATGGGTTGGAGATAAGCTATTATAAAGCTTGGAATGCTGTCCAAATGGCTAGCGGAATGCACAGTGGGGATATCGATGAATCATACAACCAATTAGAAAGGTATTTTGTGGGTTTAGAATCGACAAATCCTGGGAGTCGCAGTGTCCTGGAACTTGATAAGGATGGGAATGGTTCAAATCAATTCAAAAGGGTATTTTTCTCTCTTCATGGCTGCATAAAAGGGTTTAGGGATGTTCGCCCCATGCTTTTCATTGACGAAACATTTTTAAAAGGAAAATATAAGGGTGTTTTATTGTCCGCAGTCGGCAAGAATGGCAATAAAGGTTTGTTTTTCCTTTTTCAAGCTCTTTTTTTGTTTGTTTTTTGTTACATTAATGGTTTATATAACTCAGACTGTTTTTAAATTTAGTTCAGACTGTTTTGTTATACAAGCCCAAATTGTGTTGTTATCAGACTGTTTTATATACAACTTTTGTTATATCAGACTGTTTTATAAAAATGTTTTTGTTACCAGATTGTTTTATAAAAATGTTTTTGTTACCAGATTGTTTTTGTTATCAGACTGTTTTTGTTATCAGATTGTTTTTGTTATCAGACTGTTTTTGTTATCAGACTGTTTTTATTATCAGACTGTTTTTGTTATCAGACTGTTTTTGATTTTCAGACTGTTTTTGATTTTCAGACTGTTTTTGATTTTTTTAATGTTACAGGGTTGTATCCACTTGCTTTTGCTATTGTTAGCAGTGAGAATATTGATAATTGGGGTTGGTTTCTAGAACAACTGAAGTTAACTATAGGTGATGACCGTCCTTTGACATTTTTCTCGGATAGACATATTGGGTTGTTGGATGGTATGTCTCGGATTTTTCCCAACGCAGACCATTATTACTGTCTACGCCATTTGAAGGATAATTTGAAATTGAAGTTTAGTGGGGGTGATGGAACAAAAAGGACTGAAATTATTAATTTGTTGCAAACTTGTGCAACTTCTGCTACAATTCCTTTGTTTGAACAGAATATGAAGTTGTTGCGCAATATAGGGGGTCGTAAAATAGATAAATTTATGGAGAATTGCAATCCTATGAAATGGGCCGAAGCATATTGTGTAAAGTCGCGATATGGTGAGACAACTTCCAATGCTGTGGAATCATTCAATAATTGGATCAATGATATTAGAGAATTACCTATCACTGAACTGATTGATAAGCTAAGATTGAAATTGATGAAATGGTTCGATGAAAGAAGAATCAAAGCAGGTTTGTGGCAACTCAGACTGTTATGTGAATTCGTGTTTGTCATCATATCAGACTGTTTTTACTAGGTATACGTTTTTAAGAGATTTTTGGTTATGTTTTTTTTTTTTGCAGCAACATGGAAAGGTGTTCTGTGTCCTTTCTACCAAGAAAAGTGGGACACATTCATTCACAACGGTCTGTCGTTTTTGGTTGTGAGGTCAGGGCTTTGGAAATATGAAGTGCTGTCAGCTCCATCCGAATACGTGGACCTGGGACATCGGCAATGCTCATGTCATGAATGGAAGAGGACTGGGTTCCCGTGCCAACATGCAGTTTTGTGTATTTCTAGGGACAAACTGCCTATGGAGAATTTTGTTGAAAAATGGTTCTTTGTGGACATTTATCGAAGATCGTACAATATGCCAATCAACCCAGTCCCTAGTTCTATTTGGCGAGATTCTGAATTGATTAATGAGTCAAACATTAAACCTCCAGAAACATCAAGGCCTCCGGGAAGGCCTCAAAAGAAGCGTATTCCATCAGGTGGTGAGGCAAATCCAGTCGCGAAAAAGAAGAAAGCTAATCAATGCGGGAGGTGCAAGAAATATGCAAATCATAATCAACGGACGTGCAAAGAGAAGCTTTCTTCTGAAGGATGATCGTGAATAGATTTTTTAGTTGTATATTAGACTTTTTTTAGTTTTATATGATGTTGGCCTTTTTCAGACTATTTTTAATAATACAGTCTGATTTTATGATATTAATAATACAATATGAGGTTCTTGTATTCATACTGTTTTACAAATCAGTTATTTAGAGTTCTTTTTACAGATCAATTGCGTTTGTTTTATTATTATTCTTATTTAGACTGTTTTCAGACTGTTTTAGAGATCAATTGCTGTTATGTTTTTTGTGCACAGGTATTTTTTCTGATGGATTCGTTTGATTTAGTAATGTATTGTCGATTTTTTTTGTAATAATATTCAGACTCTTTTTACAGTTTTGTATTAAAAATAGTCTGAGATTATGATTGTAATACAGACTGTTTATATGTTTTCAGACTGTTTTTAATAATACAGTCTTATTTTTACGATTGTAATAATACAGTCTGAGATTCTATTGATATATTTCATTGAAAATATATTATAATAAAGAAAACGAAGAAAACTAGTTACATTAATCATCATATTATTCAGACTCTTTTTTATTAGTCAATAGACTTCTTTAAAACAGTCTGAATTGTGAGTAATGAAACAGTCTGAGATTCTTTCTGAAAACAGTATGATACTCTAATGAACATAAAAACAGTCTGAGATTCTAATCATACATGTCATATGATGTTTTTTTAGTATATTGTCGTAAATGATTCAGACTGTTTGTCATAATACATTATGATTGATTGTAATAATACAGTCTGAATATATTATGATTGATACAGTCTGAATACATTATGATTGATTGTAAATGATTCAGACTGTTTGTCATAATACATTGTAATAATATATTTTCAGACTGTTTATATTTCATTGAAATATATTAACGGAAGAAATAAAGTGAAGCAAACTAGTTACATCAATCATATTATTCAGACTCTTTTTTATTAGTCAATAGACATCTTTAAAACGGTCTGAATTGTGTGAGTAGTGAAACAGTCTGAGATTCTTTCTGAAACAGTCTGAGATTCAGACTGTTTATAATAATACAGTATAATTGATAGTAATAATACAGTCTGAGATTTAATAATATTTTTCAGACTGTTTTTTGTAATACAGTATAAATACGTTTTTATATGTTTTTAATAATACATTTATGATTGATAGTAATAATACAGTCTTAAGATTCATTGAAAAATATATTGGCGAAAGAAAAAGAAAATGAAACGAAATCATATTCGAACAAAATAATAGAACTCTTTTCTATTCAGACTGTTTACAAATAATGGAACTATTTTTACATTCAGACTGTTTACAACTAATTTTTACATTAATCAAACTGTTTTTGCTAATTCAGACTGAATGTATCGATTGACGATTCTCGTTATTATCTTGGCCTTGAACTCTAGTATCTTGTCTGAAGTCGTCTCTCTTGTGACAGGTTCATCATTGATGATTGTCTCCATGTTGTAGCACGCATACAATGCATAGTCTGATCTGTAAAAAAATAAAACATGTAAAATTAATTTGAGTTTAGATGCATAGTAAAAACAGTCTGAATATCAGTAGGGTGCATATTTTTCTTACGTGGCTCCTTGATAGGGACAGTCTGTTACAACGTCTAATGTGTACCCATCTTGTGAATCAAGTGAGAAGGAGGGCACATCAGCTATCATTTTCAATTTTTCTTGTACAAAGGCCATCTGTAACATAACAAAAAATATATACATTAAAAAGAAGAGGGTAGTTTTTGCTAATTCAGACTGTTGTATTTTAAAAAGAGTCTGAATTACCACTAGTTTGGCGTCATCAAGGTAAGGGTCTGGTCTGTTGATATTGCAAAGAGGTATGTTGCTATTATAAAAACCCCACTTCTTCGATTCGACGTTTAGAACCAATAGAGTCCAGTGGTCTGCCTCTACATCAATGGGTCGGTTCCTATTCGAGTTAATAGGGAAGAACAATAACTTGTATCCGTTCTGAACATGCTTCCTCAGCTTATCGGTGATTTTCGCATCGAGCTCATCCTCGTATCTTTTTCTGTCTTTTAAAAAAAACTACAAACCAAACAACAACGAAAAGGTTTAAGATAAAATCTCAGAATCTTTTTGTAAAGAAACAAAGTGATGCATTGACAACATAAAAAGAGTTTGTGGTTTTACCCATAATACGGAGGTCAATATCTTGAATGTTTTTGTAGACTTTGTCTGGTACTCTTGCTTTAATATGTGGGTATACCCATTTATGATCTGCAATAAAGATAAGTTTTAGAAAGAGTCTGAGTACAAGAGCTTGTAAGCAAGCAATTAAATTGTATGATCCTTGTATACTTACATTATAGCATAGCAACTGGCCATTAATTAAGTTGTAGATGTCGTTGAGAGTGATGAAGTAATCCTTATTGGTTGAACCGAGTTTTGAGAACAAGGCGGCACTGTAAATTAAAATTTTATAGTAAGCACAAAACAGTCTGAGATTGAAAAAAACAGTCTGAGATTGAAAAAAACAGTCTGACAACAAAACAGTCTGAGATAAAACAGTCTGAGATTGAAAAAACAGTATGAGATTGAAAAAAACAGTATGACAACAAAACAGTCTGAGATAAAAAAAAACATTAAAAGTTGTATATAAAAGAGACACAATAGATCATTTTTTTAAAAAGTCTGAGCTATATAAAAAAGAGTATGAGGTATATAAAAAACAGTCTAGGGCTTGTATAAAAAAACAGTCTGAACTAAATTTATCATTCTGAACTAAACAGTCTGAACTAAACAGTCTGACAAAAACACAATTGATCATTTTTTAAAAAGAGTCTGAGCTATATAAAAAACAGTATGGGGCTTGTATAAAAAAACAGTCTGAACTAAATTTAAAAAGAGTCTGAGCTATATAAAAAACAGTCTGGGGTTTGTATAAAAAAACAGTCTGGGGTTTGTATAAAAAAACAGTCTGAACTAAATTTAAAAAGAGTCCGAGCTATATAAACGTATCATAACTACAAAACAGTCTTCATTAAAACAATTCATACTATTTTAAACAGTTTGAGGGAAACCTAAATGTAAAGAGTGTGAGACCTAATTGTATCATAAACACAAAAATAAAAAGAGTCTGACTTACAATGGTCCATTTGCGTTGTGAATTTCTTGAATTTTACAGAAGATGTTGTCAGGGAGCTTTGTTGTGATATCATTCTCGTTTTTATTTGTGATGATATCGTGTGCTCTCTCTGTTTTGTCCGGTACATGGTCTACTAGACTACTGAAGTCGATTTGTGGGAAATAGCCTTCGTCACCTTGGTCGTCCAGTACAGGAGTTTTCTTTTTTGATGCTCTCCCTTTTGCTGTTCGTCCACCCTTTGGTTTTTTATTTGGTTTTTCCAACAACGGCTCAGGAGCGCCTACGTCTGCGACCATTTCAGACTTGTCATCTTGATCAGCTTGCTTACGTTTCCGTAGCTGGTTCTCATTTTCTTGGGTTTTTGTTGGAGAGTCTATTTTACTTGGTGTGTACTTTACTGGTGGTCTCCTATCTGTTCTTGCTCTGATACGGAGAATGTTGGATCCCGGACCATCATACTCATAACCGAGTCTTTCCAGAATTTCTTTGCGGATTAAATCTAGCTGTGGAGTCTGTATATCCGCATTTAGGAGAGCATCAGTTATAACTTCATCGATTCGGCACTTTTGTGAGTAGTCGTGTGCCGCATACACCTGTGCATCATTGTATAGCCCTTCTATTAGCTCATGTTCCCCTGCAACAATAAGAGGAAAAATAGTCTGAATAATTCATTGAAATAATACAGTCTGATTATGATAGTAATAATACAGTCTGAGGTTTCTATTTGATATATTTCATTGAAAGAAGAATTTACTAAGCAAAAGAAAGGGATTCGGACTGTTTTTAATAATACATTACGAATGATAGTAACAATACAGTCTGAGATTTTAATAATATATTTTCAGACTGTTTTTAGTAATACAATATGAATGCAAATAGTTGCATTACTATTCAAATAAATTTTGTATTATTCAGACTCTTTTTACAGTTTTGTACTGTAATAATTCAAAAACAGTCTGAATAATTCATTGAAATAATACAGTCTGATTTATGATAGTAATAATACAGTCTGAGGTTTCTATTTGATATATTTCATTGAAACAAATTTACTAAGCAAAATAAAGGGATTCAGACTGTTTTTAATAATACATTACGAATGATAGTAACAATACAGTCTGAGATTTTAATAATATATTTTCAGACTGTTTTTAGTAATAGAATATGAATGCAAAATAGTTGCATTAATATTCAAATAAATTTTGTATTATTCAGACTCTTTTTACAGTTTTTGTAAAAACAGTCTGAGATTCTATTGATATTTTTTAATTTTTAAACAGACTGAGATTTAATACAGTCTGATTTATGATAGTAATAGATTATATGATTACAATAGAGGTACTTTACCTTTACCTTGTAGGTCTTCCTCGAGCTGCTTCTTTTCATTCTCCAAATTTTCTATTCTTTGATTCAACTCGACCTCTTTGTTTCTCATTTCATTTTTTTCTAAATCTGCCTTTTGCTGGAGATCAGAGACAATTCTTTGATTTTTGGTGATCATGTCCTCCTCAAGCTGCTTTTTTTCATTCTCCAATTTTTCCATTCTTTGCTTCATCTCGACTTCTTTGTTTCGCATTTTATTTTTTTCTACATCTGCCTCTTGCTGGAGATCAGAGACAATTCTTTGGTATTTGGTGATCATCTCCTCATTTTCTATAACACAAACAGTCTGACTTAGGGAAACCAAGCTAATGGAAAAAAAATTAGACAAGAGAGGAAGAGTTTGAATTGCATTTTATGGCGTTTACCTTTTATTTCCTTCTCGAGCATTTTTTTTTCCTCAACCATTTGTTCAATTTTTTGTTTCCACTCAGGTACCCACTTGGACTTTAATTTTTCTTCTAAAGCCAAAGATTTCCCAAGGTCGTTGATGTTTTTCTGCATTGTGGTTGTTAGGTCTTTATACTCTTTAATTTGCAAAATTGCCTCATCTAGGTTTTTCTGCAATTCAGCCACTTTGGTCTCTTCTTTTTCGGACTCTTCTTCTCTCCTCTCTTCGTGAATTGGACTTTCATTCACATGCATATCATCGGCATTGTAATTATAACAGCCACCACCTCCAGAGGGACCTCCATCGTCATATTCAGAGCTCTTAGATGTTCCCATTATTTCATTGAATTTTGGAGTTTTTGGTGTCCCGAATTGTTTCCTAAGGAAGACGGTAAATTTGTTGTCTGACTCACTTTCGCTCTCATAGTCTTCTTTTGAGTTTTCCGAGCCTTCATTTTCAGAGTTTTCCAAGCCTTCCTCTTCTGTTGAACTAGAGTAAACATTCTGAGGATCTTCAACATCTTCGTCTATCTCTTTCTCCAACTCCTCATCTGTTAATCGCTTTGGTTTCGGAGGTAGCTTCTTTTTACCATCATAAATAACGAGGTTTTTTGATTGTTTTCTACATCCCTATGATGATAATTTAAAGAATGAAAATAGTATTAGCTATTTTTTCAGAAGCAATTGTATAGATAGAATAAAAACAGTCTATATAAAAACAGTGTTATACCTTTTCATTGCACAGGTCTACAATTGTGAATCTTGAGGAACACAACTTGAAGAATGAAAAGACGTCCCATTTGACACACAAAGCCTTTGTGGACGCTTCTTTTGTCATGTCCGGGTTTGAAATATTGAACCTTTCAAGGATGACATACTGTACAGATGGAAATACAGTATTTAAGAATACAGTCTGAGATTTAAATGATAGTAACAATACAGTCTGATTTTTAATAATATATTTTCAGACTGTTTCTAGTATTATTCAGACTCTTTTTACAGTTTTTGTAAAAACAGTCTGAGATAGATAGAGCAATAATATATTGTCTTAAATGATTCAGACTGTTTTTTAGTATATTGTCTTAAATGATAGTAACAATACGGTATGAGATTTAATAATATATTTTCAGACTGTTTTTAGTATTATTCAGACTGTTTCTACAGTTTTGTAAAAACAGTCTGAGATTCTTTTGATATTTTTTAAACATACTGAGATTTAATACAGTCTGATTTATGATAGTAATAATACAGTCTGATTTATAATGGAAATAAATAAAGAGTCTGATGTAATAATAAACAACTTAAGAACATTATGAACATATAAAAAGAGTACTAACTTATAAAAAAGAGTCTGAACTAATAAAAAAAGGTCTTGAGAAGTAATTTTATTGTACCGGTATCGTGAGTACACACGTGGACAGTGATCTTGGGTCTTGGTTGTTGAGCGACTCCATAAGCTTCTCATGTATATGAGTTGCCCAATCATATTCCTTTATATCTTTGATGTCACCGGCAACTATTTTTAAATACCCCAATGCTATGGTCATGCCGCTCACCGTAAAAAAAAATGCATTTAGCATGTATAATGTTACCAGTCGGACGACGTCCTCTCTACCAACTTTTGTTGTTAATACCAATGCTTCGTTCAATGCCTTTACGATAGCTGTTTTGGTTAGGTTGGATTTGTTGAGTTTATTTGAAAAGCATCTTTCAACAAAACTGTGGTAGGCTTCTTGGTTTTTAGAAAAGCTTGTGAGAGCTATTGGATTTTCAGCATTACCAGAAATTCCATAAATGTCACGCACACAGTCTCTCTCTATGGGAACTGTGAATCTACCTAGCTTAAGAGCTTGTGAGTTTCTGTCGTACCTCAAGGCCATCTGGTACAATTCTTTATCACTTTTCCTAGCCTGGTTCGTGGTTAATTCTCCATTTCTAGAAGCATTGATCAATTCCCAGAACGGACAGTATTGCTTAACTAATTGAATTTGTGCCGGATTGAAATTTGTTTCGACAAAGAACTTGATTAGAGTAACCAGGTTTGATTTGTACTGTATGTTGCCTTTTTTGGTGTTTGTTGTGTCAGATGGTTGGTTTTTGGGTTTTGTCGAAGATTTGATGGCAATATGTTTCTAAAAACAATAACAAAAAGTCTGTAAACAGTCTGTGTAAACTCATGCACATATTAAAATACAGAGAAAGTAAACAGTCTGAGTATTTTTCCAACATAATCTTATTAGAATATAAAGAGTCTGAGTACCAATTTTATTAGAATCGCTAAACATAAAAACAGTCTGAATACTGTTTTTACCAATTTTATTACGAACATAACTGAATATAAAGAGTCTGAATACCAATTTTATTATAATCGCTAAACATAAACAGTCTGAATACTGTTTTTACCAATTTTATTACGAAAATAACTGAATATAAAGAGTCTGAGTACGAATTTTATTAGAATCACTAAACATAAATAGTCTGAATAATATTTTCAACAATTACATATAGATCACTAAACAGTCTGAATCACTAAACAGTCTGAATACTTTTTTCCAGGCTGTTTTATGTTTTTACTACCAAAACAACTGAATATAAACAGTCTGAATAATATTTTCAACAAATATTATTAGAATCACCATTTTTATTTAAAAATAGAGTCTGAACAATAGAGTCTGAACCCTAATTTATGTAAAATGGGCAAACTCAGTTAATTAAATTAAATTAAGGTAAATTAAATAAATAGATTAAGGAATAAATGGGCAAACCTAATTAATAACCCTAATTTATGTAAAATGTCACTGAACTTACCTTAATTAAATTAATTTATATATTTTTCAGACTGTTTTAATAAAAACAACGATTAATAAACTTACCTTCACCATGTTGTTTTCTGAAATCAACGAAGAGAGATAATACAGGTTGATAGCCGGATTTGTTGGCGGTTTAAAGAGAGGAATTTTCAGTTTTTTCGGAGAGAGAGAGGAGAGAGAGAGAAAGTTTATGTTTTTTTTAATTGTGTTATGATGACGTCAGCAATTTTTTAATGATGTCAGCAAATGGACCAATCCTTAATTAGTTTCAGTTTTATGGACCAATCCTTAAATACTTTTGTTTTCATGGACCAATCCAAAATTTATCCACATATTTAATTATACCATAACTATACATATTTTTTATATTTTTTATATTTTTATTGTATTACACGCCGCACACGCAACGCGTGGGGCATGATTACTAATATATATATATATTGATTAGGTTTTTTATATTATAAAATTAAGTCATAATTAGCTTTAAAGTACTATATGTTGTATCATACTATTAATATAAGTCAACCCAAACATTTTGAGACTGTCCAATTTTGCCCAAATTTTCCAAAAATACTCTCACTCTAATATTGTAATTACTCTTAAATGTCATCACTCAATTCAAATACATAAATAACTTAAAAAATGTTATTTTCCACACATTTATATTCAAAACAAAATTTTTGTGTATTTTTTATAAGAGTAAAACGTTATGTTACTCTTTATATACGATTGTTAATTAATTATATTTAATCATTCGATATTTAATCATTCGATGTTTAAATTTTAAAAAAAATATTAAATTTGTTTGTCGGGATCATATCTATGTCATTACGTATCGCATACGCAACGCTTGGGTAACGATTACTAGTGTATAATATTAGTTCCTTCCAAGATAAATTATAGTCATTGAATACACTTTATAACTTCCGATAACAATTGCAATAAATGTTCTAAATATATAGTGGAATTATATAGAAAATACGACGCTTAACTTATGCACTCAATGCATAAGTTAGCATTTGCCAACTTAAAAATAAAAAGGGTTCAAATTGTGTCTTGGCTCATTATCCTTCATTCACTTTCTCTTTCTTGCTCCCCCGAAAATGTCACCGCCATCGCTATCACGCTCGGAGTCGTCTCCGGACCTCCGGTGACGGACATGGCTTCTCTCTCCCCCATGTTGCTCTCTCTGTATGTATATTATATATATATATATATATATATATATATATATATATATATATATATGTGTGTGTGTGTGTGTATGTATATATACGTATGTGTGTGTATGTATGTATGTATACGATCACCCAAGTTGCTTCGATATCTCTCTCTCTATGTGTGTGTATGTATATCTATCTATGCCAGCGTCGACGAACGTCACAACTCCGGTTATCTCTCTCTTTCCGTCGCCTCTCTAGCGCATCTCCATCCTCTCTCCCTCTCTCTCGTCTTACATCGACGAAGGCGGCAATGTCTCTATCCACGGGGTGTAGGCGTGGACATGAAGGCGGCATTTGTGGCTGCTTGGATTTTCGAACCCTAGTCGTTGGTTTCTTACTCCACAGACCGGATTCATAAATATGACAAATTATAATAATTACATTCATATTCATTACTTATAAACAAACAAATTTTTATTACTATATTGATCTTTTTATTACATTGTCCTATAATTTTATCAATTGTTTATTAAACTGTCTATTAAATTTTGTTTATTAATGTATTAAACTGTCTATTAAAGTGTCCAATAAATTGTCTATTTTTGTATTACACTGTCAATTTGTATGTCAATTAGATAGTCATTTTTTTATTAGATTGTCTATTAGTACGTTGTTTTTGTATTAAAATGTCATTTTTGTATTACAGTGCCATTTTTGTATTTTCATATTAGACTCTCATTTTTGTATTAGACTGTCATTTTTGTATGTCCATTAAACTGTCAGTCTTGTAATATATTGTCATATTTTTTAGGATTTTATTTTAAATTTTATGATTTTTTCACGATTTTACGTGTGTGTATGTATATATGTATGTGTATGTATCTGATCTATATATAACGTACAGTGTTGATCTATATGTGTGTGCATGTATCCGATCACCCAAGTTGCTTCGATCTCTCTCTCTATATATATATATATAGCTTTGTATTATTTTATTTTGCTTAGCCTCTTAGAGTCGTTCGAGAGGGAAACTCTGTTTATTTGATGGTTATTCTTAAATAATAATGAGTTTTTGCTAATATATATATATATATATATATATATATATATATATATATATATATAAGCAAACCCAAGAAAAGTTGAGACTGCCCAATTTTGCCTAATTTTTCTAAAAATACCTTTACTCTATTTTAATAATTATCAATATACATAATCGAATTAATTAATTATTTATCCTCACTATATTTTCCTAATTACGGATGTATCATAAATTAATTAATAATTCGTTTTAACCTCTATAACTATAATAAATTATACCAAATCTGAATATTATGTTAAAAATAAAATATATTACGAGATTTATGTCATTACGCGTCTCACATGCAACGCGTGAGTAACTTTTACTAGTATATATATAAATAAATAGAGTAATGTGAGTGTGTCTTTGGAACGGTCAAGTTTATGGAACAGTCACCTTAACCACCGTTAGATTAAAAAATGTATGGTTAGATAATGTTTTT
This sequence comes from Primula veris, assembly GCA_963682055.1. Classification (NCBI taxonomy): domain Eukaryota; kingdom Viridiplantae; phylum Streptophyta; class Magnoliopsida; order Ericales; family Primulaceae; genus Primula; species Primula veris. The sequence goes on along the minus strand of OY821749.1, from coordinate 6,854,233 downwards.
TTCAATATATAATTTATTTTTTCTATTTTCAACAAATTAGAATTTAATAAATTAAAAACAAATTGTACAACATATCCAAATAAAAATATAGAACCCTAAAGATGCCTACCCTAAACTTAAATATTAATCAGATTTTTTTATTTTTTTTATATATTTGATACATTTTTTATGCTAACGGGTTCTTAACCAGTCAGATTACAATCATATAATCTGAATGTTTCATAGTAATTTGATATCCTTATAAATGATGTGTACCAATTTCAAGGCAAGTCCAAAAAATGCACTGCTATAAGATAGGAGTGCGACATTTAAATTCACGACAGAGGTTCTTTTGCCTTTCCCGTCTCTTTTCAGCGTACTCTCTTTCTCCCTCCTCTGCCCCTTTACTCTTATTATCATCAACAAATTGCATGTATATATTATATATAATTTAGTAATTTATCCCTCCGAATTCTATGAATCAACTAGATCAATATTAGCAACTGATGCAACATCTGATTCTTTTATGGTTTTGGTTGCTGGACCTTTCTACGCTACAAAAGTTGGGGATTTCTAACCATGAGGAAAAAACCTAGAGGATAAGAAGACATTCAGATTGATTGTCAGGGGAATCTTAAATATAAGATAGATTCTTCGATTCTATTTCTTCATTTGGTAAGGATTGCCTTTAAGTGATAGGGGATGTGATTGGAATTCGTCTTTTGTATCACCGAGACACCCGAAGGGCCGGCCATATGTACCTCGGGAGACCTGGCCCATTCAAATAAAAATAGAACGAGCACCTACGACTAAGGGGAATGGAATGTTCACCACAGGGTGACGATTCGACCTATCTTGTGACTTCCTTGTTCGTCAATCTACCGCCCCGTTACTTTTTTTTAAAGTCCATTCAAAGTGGTCGTAGACCTTGCAACACAGCCAGGTTTCCATCAAGCTCAATCAAAAACGAACCGGCCCCGATCAGTCCCATGGGGCTCACCCCAAAAAGGGGTTTTCTCAATGGGCCTTTCATGACATGTATGCCGCGCTTGTATTTTGATAAATAGATGAAAACGTTAAAAAAACATATGAAAACGTTAAAAACAGATGAAAACGTTTTATTCTTTATTTTAGGAGTTAATAATCTGTGTTTTAAATGAGATTATAACGTGAATGTATATAGAAGTCAATAACTTGTATTCTTAAAAACAGATGAAAACTTTAAAATTTGTATTTTTACGAGTTAATAATTTATATTTTAAATGTGTAAGTTTTATTTTAGACTTGGAATCAGCAGAAGACAATAACTTCTATTTTGGACAACAGATGAAAACGTTAAAAAATTAATGAAAATTATGGATTGTGAATTGCGGAAGTAGTAAAACTTAAATAAGTATGTTTTGAGGAAGCTCTCAACAATTATCTCTAAATATAAACAAACGTATTTGTTAGCCATGCTTATCTCTCTCTCCTTATATATATTCTTTCTCCTACATAACTATAATCTGGGCTCATGTTTAAAATTACTAAACTAATAAGTAAAAGGATTTAAAAAGTGTTTTTAAGTAAGGTGATAGCTAAAAGAGATTGATAAGCTGTGTTACATGTAACTATGTTAATAAAAGTAGTAAAGTCGAGTTTTTTGCCCTAAGTTGTGAAAATTTTGAAAGAAACTGACGCCGATACTATAATAAGTTGCATCCATTAACATCAAATTCTGCAATTCACTGCTGCAACTTATTCCCCCTAAACATATGCCACATTAGCATGTTCAGTAGCAACGTTATAGTAGTCGTTAGGTGTTTTTTGGACGTTTTACCTTCGAGGAACTGACTAGCCAACTAATCGTCGATTAATCGGTGGTGATTTTGTAAAGATATTTAAAGTATTTAAGTAGCTTTCGAGTTAGACTGACTAATCACCGAATAATCGTATTAATCACCGACTAATATGATTAATCATCGATTAATACAACTAATTACTGACTAATCCAACTAATCAATGCGTTCACCGCCTAACTTCTCCACCGACTAATCTAGTCCGACTAGTATTAGTCGAGTCGTATGGGTAACGAGTAATGACTAGTCGCCGACTAATCGGACTATTATAACCTTGTTCAATAGTGGTGCATGCTAGTTCAAAAGTCAAAAAGCTTGAAAGATAATTGTACTTTTTGTGTGGAAAGTGCTCCACATATATACTTAAAAAAATTGTACTCTATTTTTTGTATTGGTCAATAATGTACGACCGGCAAATGTATAGTTGAGAATCACATGGAATAGTACACCATACCATTTCTTATAGTAGCATACTATTGGACATTATGCACATAGATCTAAATCAATAATATTCGTACAAAAATGTTTAAATCTCAATGGAAAATGAGGTGGTACATACATACAATGCCTTGTCATAATGAGTATGGGAGTGTAGTCATATTCAAGCTTTATCAGATTCGATTATTTCTTTGCTGTTTTTGAAGAATAATCGTTGTCAGCATTTGTATTGGTGAACCGTGTATCACTAATAGTCTAAACATTAGCAAGAAAATAAAGATCCATTGCTCCTAATCAAAGTACACTCACTCCCAATATCAGATATGCTAGTTAACAAAGATCATTTCAGAATTAGATGGTGGCACAGTTGTGACTGATCCATTTTAATTTGTTGTTAGGTAATAAATTCAAAACTTTAAGCTTGTACTCGCTCTTTGTAATGAGATCTCATCTCACGGCGATTCAATCTTAGTTCCGTGCCTTAATTACCAATAATTCAAGCATACATCATATATAAACTAAAATAAATAAATTAATTGAATACAAGAAGTATGCATCCAGTGATATGCTCTAATTCTGAATGACAACCCTATAAGCTAGTGGTTCGAATATTAGCTGTAGCTGTACAAAACGAGCTGCGTATGTGACCTAAATTGGTAGTTAAAGATGTGTTGGATCAAAGCTAATACTAATCACTTCGTTGCTTATGGTTTAGTCCTTGTGTATCCGATTGCTCATATCTAACATTATTGCTAAATCGGTTTCAACTAATTACAAAATACCAGTTTAAATCAATTTGGTGATGTATGGTGTCTTGAATGAGCTCGTGATCAGAGATATCTTTCCAATATCACTGACCATAACATACGTTTTCGAATGAGAGACTATGGTTTGTGGATACAATCTGCACTTAAAAATAAATGAAACATAAATCTAATCACTTTGCGTTCTACTGTGTAGAGATAGTTATACATTTTGAATACAACTCGTCAAATATCCAGATTATCTCTTGAACCCGCCTTATTTATACGTGTAGCTTGATAACAAAAGTGGTGGAAAGAAAGATAAGATAATTTTCTCATTACGTATGGCGTCATATTCCACGCCTACAGGCTACATGTTACAACCATTGTTGAATATTAATTTGACTGATTATTAATACCACCGTTCTCATTTAATTATTCATTACGAAATTACGTGTAATTTTGATCGGTTTATAACTTTTATTAAAATTGTTGAAATTAAATTTTTTTAAATCTAATCATAAAATTTAACATTTAAATTATATGATAAATTTTTTAAAAAAAATTTATTCCGACAATTTTAAACTTTGATACAAGTCATTGACAGATCAAAATTACACGTAATTTCGTGATGGATAATTAAACAGTAACGGAGGGAGGAGCAGTAGTATTACTTTACTTTTTGGGCTCCTCTTTTTTTTCTTCCTTTTTGGGCTCCTCTTTCTTTTCTTCCTTTTTCTCTTCTTTTTTAGGCTCTTCTTTCTTCTCTTCCTTGGCGGGTCCCACCGATATGATATCGACCTTACCGACCTTTTTCAGCTTCTTGACAACCGCCACCGTGTCCATCTCTCCGATCACCGTTAGTTTTTGATCCTTCAGATCGGCTGTTATCGAATCCACACCTGTTTTTACATTCTAAATCATTATCATGAAACTCTCAATCATTGTTTTTCTTATTTATTACCAATGAAAACATAAAAATTAGAAGTACATGGTATGGTAGTTTCCGTCCTAACAGTAATAATGTCTTCATTCTACTTAATAGTAGTTGTCACATAGCATTTCGTTTCTGTAGTTTCAATTACACCAAAAGATACTCCCTATATTTATGAAAAGTAATGAGTTGGACCCCAAGTTCGAAGAAAAATAACAGATTTGGTCCCTTTTGTAACTCTTCATGGTTAAATATCCTATAGAGCTCATAAGTGATTTTCTAATGCAGTATTTCTAAACCTTCAAAACGACAGATGGGTAAATTACTGTAGTACTTTAAACTAGGGACCAAACAGGAACTTAGTCGAAACTATGAGATCTAATTGTAACTAACCCTTCAATGTATAATGACAATAAAAATTGCCTGATCTAAAGTTTGTAAGAAAATTCTCAATTGTTTAGAAGATGATAGTAAAAAATCCAACCATAAAATTGTAGAATACACTTGATGTTAGTCGAGTTTAGGATTAGTTTTGTGATTCAGAAAGGATTAGCGGCGCAACTTGTTACTCGCTTATTTTTATCAGTGTAATCATTTCGTAAGATAAAATTTATTGTTAAATATAAAATAAAATAAAATAAAATAAAAAATAAGGTACCGTATATATCAGCGGCAGCCTCAATAGCTTTCTGTTTCGTTTTGTCATCTGTCATGGTCATGACCTTCAACACCACCTTCTGCAGTGAATATGAAAAAAACAAGTATTTCATAAATTAATTTCATAAAATTTTACACCCATAAGAGAAGGAAAAGAAGAGAAAGAATTACCTGAGCCATTTGAAGAGACGAAACAACTTTTTAGTAAAAGAAAGAAATGGATTTTAATGCTAGATGGTGTACAACAACTAAACCAAAGAAAGATCAGAGTATGTGGGCTCATATGGGTTATATAGGTAAGGATGTGTTTGGAGGTCATAAAGTCAAAATAATTTCATTTTATCTCTCTCAAAAACCACTTTTCTGGTCCACATAGTTGTTACATGAGTTCCTTATGGGTTTATAATGGCAAAATAAATTCATCAAAAAACTAATGTAAACCTATTTAAATTAAATATTGGCCTCACTGTTAGAACAGTTACTAGAACTTAAGATTGTAACCGTAAAATAGGAGCAAATTAGAACAATATTAGAACTTAAAACATACGGAGTATTACTGTTTCTGTCATGGATTATGATTATCAAAAAAACATATTATCTCAATTATAGACCAAATAAAATTTAGGCAAAACCAACACTTGTGATACTGCCCCTTTACCAGTAATTAAGATAATTAATTTGCTGGATGATATTTTCTTCTGCCAAAGTTTGTTGGCTTGTTAGAGCATTCTTGCACCTCCATGCTATTTTGTAAGTTCCTTGAAACACTAAGGTGGGGTGTGTATGAAACCCGAAAAAACATAAGAAAATAAAAATGATTTTTCAAGAAACATTTTTTTGTGTTTGGATCCATAATAAAACTAATGGAAAATAAAACAAAAGAAAATGTGAGTAAAGTTTGCGTAAAATGAGAAAAAACATGTTACTTTCAAGATTGGAATTAAAAGAAAAACAAATAATAAAAATTGAATTATCCCCTTCTCATATTGATTTTATTTTTATTCTATCTTGTTTTATGATTTTACAAACAAATAAACGGAAAATGATTTTATATTTTACTTTTTTATTTATTTATTGTATGATATTTTTCGGGTTACAAAAGGAGGTTGGATTTTTATACTACACTTTTTCTGAAAAAACGCACAAACCGTACATTTAATTTACGGTTTACAGAAATTACATGTAAACCGTACATTTAATGTACGGTTTGCAAAAATACATGCAAACCGTACATTTAATGTACGGTTTACATGTTTTTTTTGCAAACCGTACATTAAATGTACGGTTTGTATGTAATTTTTTTTTTTTTTTTTTTTTTGTAATTTCAATTTGTAAAATAGGAAAAATATATAAAATATGCAAATCCATAATTCACTTAGCTATATATAATTGTTTGTTGTTTGTTTATATTAATTATAGAAATTACAATAATTGTTGATATTTGTCCCATTTTTTGCAACTGTTCGGAAAGGAAGCAACTGTTCGGAAATGAAGCAAGCAACTGTTCGGAAAGGAAGCAACTGTTTGGAAAAAATTTCGCTCGGGGCGCTGCCCCGCACCCCGCCCGCTGTCCTGGCAGCGGGACCCCAGCCAGGGGCTCTCGCCCCTTGGACCCCGCCAGGGGCTCTGCCCCTAGGACCCCGCCAGGGGCTCTGCCCCTTGGACCCCGCCAGGGGCTCTGCCCCTTGGAACCCCGTTTCAATTATTCATATTCAATTATACGTTGGCTTGACGAGCGTGCACTCCGCACTTCCCTAACTCGTTTCCGAGTTTAACGCATTATTGTAAATTAGGGTTTAGGGTTTGTAATTTAGGGTTTAGGGTTTAGGGTTTGTAATTTAGGGTTTAGGGTTTACGGTTTAGGATTTAGGATTTAGGGTTTAGTGTTTAGGATTTAGTGTTTAGGGTTTGTAATTTTGGGTTTTTAATTTAGTGTTTAGGGTTTAGGGTTCAGGGTTTAGGGTTTAGGGTTTAGGGTTTAGGGTTTAGGGTTCAGGGTTTAGGGTTTAGGGTTTAGGGTTTAGGGTTTGTAATTTCAGCAATATTGGTCCAAATCTTTCATCTGTAATATACACCTTAGTATCTGTATTAGGTGCGACAGTATCTGTATTAGTATCTACACCTTGTTCAGTCTTAATAGGATTCCTAACCATTTTTGTGGTTGTTAATATCGTGCGTTGGTGATCAAGGGTTAAAACATTATCCCACCAACCGCGTAATTGACCGGCAAAGCCAGCAACAATGAATTCAGCAATTTGGTAATCGGTGTTATTAGCACCTAAACATACTGTAGAATACATAGTCATTCTATGTAACATAACCATAATTTGGTATTCTGTCATACCATCAATATTGCATTCATAAATGGTTGTAGCACTAAAACTAGTAAAAATATTACCACCTTCTTCTTCATAAAGAAGATCTTGTGGACTCGGTCGAGAATAATAATGCTTCATAGGGGCAGTTGGAACTGATTTTCTGCCAAAAGGAGTGGATTTTCCAAAGACATTTTGATTAACACTAGCCTGTTGTTCTGGAGTATCCATAGCTAAAAGTTGTTTTTCAAAACTATTTATATGATCGATATCATCCGAGTTTTCTGATAAAACAGTTATATTTTTACCTTTCCCAATATTCAGGTTTTCTAGTTGCTGAGTTAGCAAATTAATTTAGGGTTTAGGGTTTAGTGTTTAGTGTTTAGGATTTAGGGTTTAGGGTTTAGTGTTTAGGATTTAGGGTTTAGGGTTTGTAATTTAGGGTTTTTAATTTAGTGTTTAGTGTTTAGTGTTTAGTGTTTAGGATTTAGGGTTTAGGGTTTGTATATTACAGATGAAAGATTTGGACCAATATTGCTGAAATTACTAAACCCTAAACCCTAAACACTAAACCCTAAACACTAAATTAAAAACCCTAAATTACAAACCCTAAACCCTAAATCCTAAACACTAAACACTAAAACCTAAATCCTAAACACTAAACCCTAAACCCTAAACCCTAAATCCTAAACACTAAACCCTAAATTACAAACCCTAAACCCTAAATTACAAACCCTAAACTGTTGGTGATTTTAGTATCATCAATGTATTTTAGTAGTAATGTGATTTATTATAGGGCGATGCAATAATGCGTTAAACTCGGAAACGAGTTAGGGAAGTGCGGAGTGCACGCTCGTCGAGCCAACGTATAATTGAATATGAATAATTGAAACGGGGTTCCAAGGGGCAGAGCCCCTGGCGGGTTCCAAGGGGCAGAGCCCCTGGCGGGGTTCCAAGGGGCAGAGCCCCTGGCGGGGTTCCAAGGGGCAGAGCCCCTGGCGGGGTTCCAAGGGGCAGAGCCCCTGGCGGGGTCCTAGGGGCAGAGCCCCTGGCGGGGTCCAAGGGGCGAGAGCCCCTGGCTGGGGTCCCGCTGCCAGGACAGCGGGCGGGGTGCGGGGCAGCGCCCCGAGCGAAATTTTTTCCAAACAGTTGCTTCCTTTCCGAACAGTTGCTTGCTTCATTTCCGAACAGTTGCTTCCTTTCCGAACAGTTGCAAAAAATGGGACAAATATCAACAATTATTATAATTTCTATAATTAATATAAACAAACAACAAACAATTATATATAGCTAAGTGAATTATGGATTTGCATATTTTATATATTTTTCCTATTTTACAAATTGAAATTACAAAAAAAAAAAAAAAAAAAAAAAAAATTACATACAAACCGTACATTTAATGTACGGTTTGCATGTATTTTTGCAAACCGTACATTAAATGTACGGTTTACATGTAATTTCTGTAAACCGTAAATTAAATGTACGGTTTGTGCGTTTTTTCAGAAAAAGTGTAGTATAAAAATCCAACCTCTTACAAAAGACAGGCAACTCTAGCATACTCAGTCTTGATTATACAGTACAAAGAGTACTACCTAAAGATTTTTTGTACAGTACACCCTAGTACAAGTTTAGATCTCATCACCTGCACATTAATGTCAAAGAATAGGAAGCCCACAGAAACTTGTTAATTGAAAAAATAGAAAAAGTATACGCGTGGATATTAAAATGTATGGTTAAATGGTTACGTATTATACCATTAATATTAATATAAGTCAACTCAATTAAATTTGAGTTTGTCAAATTTTGTCTAGATTTTTTAAAAATGCTCATATTCTATTTTAATAATTATCAATGTATACCTACTTTAATTAATTAACAATTTATTCTCACTATATTTTACTAATTACGGATGTAGCATAAATTAATTAACAATTCGTTTTAACCTGTATAACTAAAATAAATGATACCAAATCTGAATATTATGTTAAAAATAAAATATATTACAAGATTGATGCATTACGCGTCTCATACGAAACGTGTGAGTAAATTTTATTAGTACAGAATCAGATATGCAGCTAAAGGAATTATGGAAGAATGTGAATATGACATGTATGATTACACAGGAAGCTAAAAATGATAAGTTTTGGTGATGTAATCGTTAATTTTTAAATTTTACCATGTATTTTGATATAGTTATTTGGCACCCTTAAAAAAAGAAAAACCTCTTCGAGTCTTAACAATGTTTTCAACATAAATTTGTCATGTTTGAATCCTTGTTTAATACTTTAATTTGCTCCGTTAGTCAGTTACGTCGTAAAACGTGCTGTCTTAAAAAAAAGGATTTGCGAATTGCGCCCTTACCAAAAACTTTTTTTGTAATTAGACGTAGACAAATGGTAACTGACTTTGACCAGAAATGTTGTGAATTCACTTTATCAATAATTAACTAGTATGATTCCACCAAATCTATATATTGTACGTAAATGGTATTTGCAGAATGAGCATTTCATATTCCATCCATGTCCGAGACCAACGTTATGGGCATATTATTAAAAGCATAAAGTATGATCTAGTCAATATTACACATTGTTGATGAAGTGTTATGTGGAGACTAGCTAGGATACCATTACTAACAGTTTACTTTGTCTTACTTCTTTTGTTTTATTGTCATAATTCGTCTTCCTTTGTTCGTAATTTCCCTCAGATTTTAGTTTTCTGTAATAGGTTATTGATGATTCTCACCCTCTCAATGTAGCGCTGTACCGTACAACCCTAACAAATTTCCCAGCATTTGAACTTTCCCTTCAAGATAGAGCTCTTGAAACTGACCTACAATATTCTCCTTGGACAAGTACATATCATCATCGCCTTTCCCGTTCCTGGAAGGCAGTTTTAATATTTGGAAATCAGACTTGTGGAAGCAACTCTGATATTTGGCTTTTTAGAAAAAGTTTTAGTACTCAGGATTCCGGAAGTAGTTTTCATATCCGGCCTTCTAATTCTTGCACTGAATTCTGGCCATTTTGTTATCGCCATCGAGTGGTTTGATCCTTTCATTGCGGATGCTAATTATAAATAAGAAAATCAAAGGTAATGGAAATAATTTCGAAGCTCGAGATAGGTTAAGGTGGTTCTATGACTGTCCCGATTTGTTATAAATAATTAATTCCTGACTCCTTATTGATTTTAGTTATGTCTTAATAGACATTCATGATACGTGGATATCTCACTTTAAAAGCAAATATGTTGAATTTGCTTCTTATGCATTTTCTCGATAAATCCCCCACTAACAAATTATTTAGTCTCTTTGGAGTACAAGTGAATGTGTAATCTACACCGTTAAATGATAAGTGTATTTTTATACTTCACCTTTTATACCTTATAAATAAATTAAAAGTTATTATCTCTTTTCATAAGATAAGTCCATTATATTAATAGATATATTCATATATCATCGAAAGTAGCACTATGCATTTTATATTTCTTCTTAATTCACTATGTCAGACTTATTAAGCAATACTATATAAAAAATTAAGTAATTTTTTTGTGTAATAATAAAAAATTTCTTCTGTAATTTTTTTTTTGTAAATATTTTTTCTCTTAATCTATTTTCCTAACCAAATAAGTTTAATTAGGTGAGAAAAAGAGATAAAAAAAAACAATATTTTTGTATTTTTATTTACCTTTTATTAATTATACTATAACTGAAAAAATAAAAATTGTCATATCTAATACTCTAATATACTAATTTGTATTGTAAAGAAATAAGATGATCAAAATTTGGTATTTATGCAATTATGTTAATTAACTTGGAAGAAGAAGAAAAAGTGTCACATTAAATATTGAAAAAGGGAACCGATAACTTAAATTATGTGTGATTATGACAATTTGAGCTTTTAAACTTATATATATATATATATAAGTTTTTTTAGAAAAATATTATTAAATCAAGCAACATATACACTAGTTACTCGTCCACATTTTTAGTTTTGAAAAAGTTAACGCTGCTCTTATTTTATTTTTGAATTTATAATTATACTATAACGCTTTTATCATTTAAAATTTTCACATTTGAATTTAGTTTAGAAAAAAAAAATACTTACGTTTTTACGTTTCTCATACTTGTGTGAGCATAAATTGAGAATTTTATTTAGTTACTACTGTTACTGGTATTAGAGTGATTGAGTGGATGAAAAAGTTAAAATATCAAATATTTAATAAATTAATAAGTTGGCCCCACTTTTTAGACGGGGGAGAAATGAGATTTGAATTTACTAATACCAAATAGATAAGTAAATAGATATAGTATGACCCACGACTACATTTGTGTTTTAATATATGAAGTGGATGACTAATTTGACCATGCTCAAAACTTGTCTTATTTCGTCGAGTGGGTACTTAGTAACGTGAAATTCACCGTTGGCGATATGCCGATATTCCACCGACAGGGTTGAAAATGGCATCGACCTTTATTGGTAATTCAACATCTATTCAGGAGATGTTTAGAAGGGTTAGTGAGCCATTTGTTGTGTTTAGGCGGAAGGCTTTTTTGCATTGGTATACGGGTGAGAGTATGGATGATATTAGGGGTGTAAATGGATCAGATTTGAACGGATTATCGTCAATACTAAACCAAACTATTAAGAACGAATTTTAAAATTTTGGATCCAACCAAACCATTTATTTTTTGAATCCACACCAAACCAAATCTAACGGATCAGATCAGTTTGAGTTGGTTTTATGGATTCAATGGTTCGGTGCGAATTCGGTTGTTAATAATGATCGTCATTCGTTATTTAATCAAAATTAATACATATATTAATGACAATTATTTACAAACAAAAATAATATGAAAAATATTTTCAAACAATATATAACCAACATTAACGAGTACAAACATCTTTCATATACCCTCCTCAACCTCACAAACAATGCATAATAACATATTAATTCGGTTAGAAAATAAAGAAATATGACTCATATAAGTAGTAATGAGAGAATATAAAAGTTAATATGTTTGAAATCTGTCACATAATTATTATTGTTCATTAGATTAAAGAGTATATATATGATCGTTTATTATTAATTATATATATGAAAGAAGTTTTGGTTTTTTTTCATAAATAAGGTAAATAATAATGTTTGTTTTTAATGAGTATAACAGATTGAGTTTAACAGTTTGGATTAGATTAAATGGTTTGGATCGAATTGATTTGACTCGGATTAACAGAATTGAAAAGTAAACCAAACCGTTAAGGACGAATTTAAAAAATTTGAATCCAAAATCAAACCATTAGTATTAAAAACTTAAACCAAATCTAACCAAACAAACGGTTCGAATCGGATTCACGGATTCATGGAGTTTACGTACAACCTTATATGATACGGTGGGAAAGTCAATTTAACAAAATAGCCCATTAATGTCACAAAGTTAAGTTTAATAATTTTATATTATGAAATCAAAGGGTAAAAGAGTAATCATTATTAAAATATTAAAGTAGTCCCATCAAGATGCTATTGCTGAGGAAGACGAAGATGAATATGAAGAGAATAAGAGGAAGAACTGTTTTATTTCGTGTGTTGATCAATTGATGCCATGGTTGTGGATCATAGGTAGGAGTTGTGTTGGTGAGATATTGCAGCTTGCAGTGTGGTTGGTTATGTAGCTTGGTTGCTTTAATAAGGTGCGGCCCTCAAATTTTTGTTTCCCGGCATAGAAAAAAGTTATGGACTTTTTTATTTATTGTCGTTCCGGGTATGCAATTTCATAATAAAATATATTAATACTAGAATAATCCAAAATTAACTCTCAAACAAAAAAAATCTTTAATATAAAAAGAATTGTGTCATTTTACTTATTTTTAATTATTTTTACTAGCATATATATATTTACATGTATATTTTTTTATACAAATATAAAAATTGATTTTTTTGGTATGTCGGCGTCATGGGACCCTCAGCGATTTATCGGAATCATGAGACCCGGTGTCGTCACACCTGCCGCACCCCATCAGGGTCACCACTGTCGTTAATCATTTGGTTATTTGGATTTTCTGTTCCTAATAATTGTAGTTATAATGAAATAGTAAGTTCTAATTTTCTGTTCCTACGATTCTGTTTACCAGTGGTTAAAAATATTTCGGATTGTAGCCTTTGAACTCATCATGTTCACTTGTGTTGATACTGTGTTATTATTTCTTATTTCTTGATGTGATTTGCAACCCATTAAAGTAAGACAAGGGAACTTTGAGGCACATTGATTTTAAGACCATATGCACATAGCCACACCAGCAAAATTGAAAAGAACGATTATTTGTTAAATTTTTTCAAAAGATGTACCAAACCTTTGGACGACCAAAATACTATAATTTCCTTCTTTCATTTGTTATCTATCTTATCTGCAGAAAACTTAAGTACACAGGCTAATTATCACTCCACTTAATAGGATTGAAGAACTACGTTTATTGTTATAAGCTCTGGAATTAGAAACCTTAATGATATATGTTTAAAAGAAAGTGCTCAGCTGCAAGCCGCATTCGCATATGCTGGTATCCTGGAAAAAAGTAATTCGTATCTGTATTGGACTTTAAATAGCGTCGTGCATGTGAAAGCACGAGGTACAATATAGAATAGACCAAGACTCTGGTTGGAACTTTATTACAAAATATAGATCGCTACTTTTTCGGTGTGAGGAGTCCTCCCGTACATGATTACCAAAACATAGTAGAGTAAAAAGTAAAAACATCTGCAAAACTTCACTCACCGTAAAAATTTAGCATACAAAATGAGACCTATATGTCTTCTTATTCCCTTTTCTTCGAACTTCTCATTTAAACCAAATAGATATTAGAATTAGGGATACCAAGAAGGGGGTGGAGCCATTCCACTTTCAGGGGAAAAAGCGTATTTCTCCAATAAAGGCCCACCTAATTCCGGTGTGGGTGCTACTATACCCGAGCTTTTGAACTCAGACAACACTCTGCGTGCATTGTTTCCTTGTACTTCGCATAACTTAGGAAGAAACACACCTGCCAGAACAGATCGACAAAGCAGAGAAGGAAATAAATTTTACGAAGTTACGTATCAAGATCGATACAATAACAAGAAAAATGGGGGAAAACCCCTAATATAACATCATAGCTTGAGGACATTTTCTTTTAGTATCTTTTGTTGCTTAAATGTGCAAAATTTCAGTATATTTGAGAAAAGAACGAACAAAATTGACATCTCGCAAAGAAGTTCCAGAAAAGAACCAAGGAAGCCACAATAATTTTTAAAATAATAGTTTGCACCATTCTTAAAATAAGACGGATCAAAGTACATTTTTAGAAACTGCACTTTAGCCCTTTGTGGTATGATTCCGGAACATTCTTTCTTGAAAAATAGGAATCCTTCTGTAATGCAAGTTATATATTCTGTGTTTTCATCTGGAAGAATACCATTAGAGTGAAAGGAGAGTACGTAATAGTAACATTTACTATTTGCTATAAGGTGGTAGGAAAGATGCGATCTATAATGCTATTTGTATATATATACCTTCACCAGCTGCAAGATTAAAATAGAGATCAACAATGTTGGGGCAGTTATTATAGCACTGATGTGAGCAAAGTTTATCTGTGAATTGAGCTTCCAAAAGAGAATCAGATGAGATCCCCAGAGCCGTCCGATCAAGCCCACATGCTTCGACACACTGATCTGTTTCGATCCAGTCCGTTAACGGGGAAGCCTCGATAGACGATGGCTTACAAGTGTACTCTTCACACCCGCTTCTTTTCACTATCTTCTCAAGAACACATCGTCTTCCCGTTGATGATATCGCAAATGAGCACGAGTTCTTGTTGAGATTCTCGCACTCAATTTTTTCTCCTACATGTTTGAAAATTAATTATAAGCAGACAAGTTATGTAAAACTAGTAAAAAGTGTTACGTGACAATTATTATTTTGTACTCTAGTAGGGTGTTGAGATGTAATTCCATAGTCCATGGATCCCAAATCTTTGTGCTTGCTTGATTGCATATTCTTGAAAATAAAAATTAAATTCTAAAAGATCTTTATTTTATTGATCCAAGACAACTTTTGTATTGAAAAAAAAAAAACTTTTATGGGAAAATGCGGACAAGCAAAAAATAGAATAAGCAAACTTAAAGTCGCAGCCAATGAAGGCCTAGGTTGTTTACTTAAAAAAAATCCACATAAAAAGTTAAGTCATGGCCTGGTTCCATTTCATCCTGAAATATATATCATATCATAATATTAATATAAAATAACTCAAACATTTTAATACTGTCCAATTTTATTCAAATTTTTCAAAAATACCCTCACTCTAATATTGTAATTACTTTTAAATGTCATAACTCAATTCAAATACATAAATAACTTTAAAAATGTTATTTTTCACACATTTATAATCCAAACAAAATCGTTGTGTATTTTTTATAAGAGTAAAACATTATGTTACTCTTTATATACAATTGTTAATTAATTATATTTAATCATTCGATATTTAAATTTTAAAAAAATATTAAGTTTATTTGTCGGGATTATATTTATGTCACTACGTATCGTATACGCAACACGTGGACAACGATTAGTAATATATAACACGTGGACAACCATTAGTATATATATATAGACATGTGGTGAATATAAAAGATGAAAGTTCTATTCACCTATAGTGCCTTGAACATTGAGAAATACTGCAAGATATATGATGGCCATGGTTTTCAGAGTAATGTAAGAATCCATGAAGGGGTTTGGAATTAAAGAAAAAGGATCAAAGAGAGAAAGTTTTGGAGGAGGAGTTGCCTAAGAATATTGGATGAGTTCAAATTTGTTGGAGATTTCTTTGCGGTGAGAGCTATTTATATACTCAGTATCATGTATATGGACAGTTATGAATGGATTGTTAAGAGGGTTTGGAAAGTGGAAAGTGGAAAGATTCGTAGTAAAAGAAAATGATAATGATGGATTTGTTTGGCATCATCTAAGTAGTAGTCATACTAGTCATAGTAATAGTGCAGTTCTCCAACCTCCCCGGACACTATTAACTATCATAAATTTTTTGATTAATAGTTTATCTAACACTTAATTAAAAATTGGTCCATAAAACTAAAACTAATTATTTATTGATACGTTTTAACAAAATCAATCACAGTGCGACATGTGTCCAAACCATGCGGTGTGCGCGATGCACTGATTTTCGTCGTCATATTTCTTGAAATTTCAGCGTTGCCCAATAGTTTGAAAAATTATCATTTCAGTCCCTATAGTTCAAATCTAATTATAAAAGGCTATATAATTCACAATTTTAATATATTAAATCCAAAAAGTTAAATAAAAATAAGAAAAGTAGGAAAAATTGAGAAAAAAATAAAATAAAAATCTAAAAATCTGAAAAAGAAAATATCCAAAAAAAACTTTAAAAGGCAAAACACAGAAAAAACAATAATAAAATATAAAAAGTCCCAAAAAATACAAAAATAATCCCAAAAAATCTAAAAACGCAATATTTTTTTTAAAACAATCTGAGTTATTTAAAAAATAGTCTAACTTATTTTAAAAATAGTCTGAGTAATTTTAAAAACATTCTGACACGTTTTAAGTCATTTTAAAAACAGTATGAGTCGTTTTAAGTCATTTTAAAAACAGTATGAGTAATTTCAAAAACAGTCTGAGTCGTTTAAGTTATTTAAAAATAAACTGAGTCGTTTTAATTCATTTTAAAAACAACCAAAGTAGTTTTAAAAATAGTTTAAGTAATTTTAAAAGACAATCTGAGTCGTTTTAAGTCATTTTAAACAGTCTGAGTCGTTTTAAGTCATTTTAAAAACAGTCTGAGTCGTTTTAAGTCATTTTAAAAACAGTCTGAGTCGTTTTAAGTCATTTTAAAAACAGTCTGAGTCATTTTAAGTCATTTTAATCAATATTTTGAGTAATTTTAAAAACAATCTGAGTCGTTTTAAGTTATTTTAAAAATAGTGTGAGTCATTTTAAAAACAGTCTGAGTAATTTCAAAAAGAGTCTCAGTCATTTTAAGTCATTTTAAAAAACAGTCTGAGTTGGTTTAAGTCATTTAAAAATAGTCTGAGTCGTTTTAAGTCATTTTAAAAACAGTATGAGTCGTTTAAGTCATTTTAAAAATATTCCGAGTCGTTTAAGTCATTTTAAAAACAGTTTGAGTTAATTTAAATCATTTTAAAAACGGTGAGTTAGTACAAAAACAACCGAGTTATTTTTAGTCATTTTAAAAACAGTCGGAATCGTTTAAAAAAGGTTCGAGTCATTTAAAAAATAGTATATGGTCTTTGTAAAAAGTCTATGCATATTTGAAAACAATCTATAATCATTTAAATATTATTTACGGTCATTTGAATAGACTTTTTTTAGAATGTGCTTAATAAAAATAGTTTTACATGTCGTTTGTATCACTTTGATTTGAAATTATTCAATAAAAATGACCAAATATTAGACTAAACGGTTTTTGTGTATCAATTTGTTAACTTTGGGACTGATAGTATTTATATCTAAACTATTGGACCATGTTTGTAAATTAACTAAACTAATGCAAAATTACAATTAATCCACTTCTTTTTTCTTAGATATGAAACCAGAGAGAAAGAAAGAGAAACAGAAAGAGAGAGAGAAATAAAGACATCCACCTACCACCTACCACTTACCATCACCGTCGACCACCAGTGCCAACCATCACCGCATCCCACATCCTCAGTCCTACCACCGTCGCGATATATTAAATATATATACAGATATGTAAGCACTAAATTGAAAAAACACTAAATAGATGGTTAGGATTAAAATGTAAGCATAGTTTATTTTTTTATGTGTCCGATATATCCATCCCCTATATCATTCTATTATAATAAGCCAACCCAAGAAAAATTGAGACTGCTCAATTTAGACACTTTTTTCCAAAAATACCCTCACTCTATTTTAATAATTACCAATATACATAATCTAATTAATTAACTATTTGTCCTCAATATATTTTACTAATTACGGATGTATCCTAAATTAATTAACAATTCGTTTTAACCTCCGTAACTATAATAAATTATACAAAATCTGAATATTATGTTAAAAATAAAATATATTACGAGATTTATGTCATTACGCGTCTCACACGCAACGCGTGGACAACTTTTACTAGTATATATATATATATATATAGAGGGAATAATCTATAAACACATAAAAAAACACATTATCTTTACACATCAATCACAACCCTTCATTTATTTACTTTTAATGGTCAAGATTAGTTCATCTGATAACAAGAATAAACACATAATCTTTAAATGGAGGGTTGTGATTGATGTGTAAAGATAATGTGTTTTTTTATGTGTGTATGGATTCCTCCCCATATATATATATATATATATATATATACTATTAGTTTATAAAAGAGTTCTATTAATTTACAAAATTACAAAATAGTAGTAGACAACTTTTATAGGAGAATTAAAAGAAAAATAACTGTCATCTAATTATTAACTTCATCATCAAATTCATCATCTCTCTCACAACCATAATTGTTACTCCTTCATCAAAGATTCTAGCATAACGGGTAACATATATTTTTTTGGATTCACACTCATCGGGTAGGCAGATCCGCTAGTGTGTATATATATATATATATATATATATCGGTTTCTTTATTTAAGGTAATTTTGACCATTGAAAAAAAACTAAATAGATAGTTAGAATTAAAATGTAAACATAATGTGTTTTGTTATGTGTCGATATATCATTTCCCTATATATATATATATATATTTATATCGAGAGAGAGTGGGAGAGAAAGAAGACAGGCGGCAAAGGCAGGTGACAGGCGACGACGGATGGCGGAGGCAGGCAGCGGACGACGACGGGTGACGGAGGCAGACGGTGGTGGTGGTCGTAGTTATTTTAGGTTATTTTGGTAGGCTTTTTATATTTAATGAGTAATACATCAATGTTTGATTAGTTTTAGTAATAACTGAACAATACTTAATTAAATTTTATAGGGTAAACAATAATTAAATAATTTTATTTTTATAGACCAATATTTAATTAACCCTATTAACTATTGAGTTTAGCCTCTCTTTTTTTCAATTTGCTTCTAGACTAATAACTCTCTTTTCCCTCTTTTCCTCTATTTAGGAACATTACTTTTGACTTAATTCGGTATTTTATGCAGACAGAAACATCTAACCTACTTGTTGGAGTAGTACAATCAAAGAAGCACTATGTTCATAAGAACTTTGTTTACTTCCATTTACTAGACGCTGGTTATCTATCAAAAGTAGTTATTTTTTATGATATTAAGAAAAGGTTAATCAAAATCTTTCCGCTTATCTAGACCAACAAGGTCAGTGAAAGCAGTCGGTAAGTCAACAGACAAATTGATATAAACATATCAGCAAAGAAAACATAAAGTTACAAACTTTGATTGAGCAAATTAAATGGTTTCATATTGAATTTGTATATCATCTTTGTAATTTAAGTCGATCAACCTTAAAAGTAGCTAATTCGCCACTTTATTTATACAACTAAAAGAAAATTCTTCTGAAACCATCTGAAACCAGTTACGAGTAGCTAATCGCTTATTTGCAAACATACTAATTACTTAAAAATTATGTGGAGTATCAGTTGTTACTTGTTTGGAAGTTCGAATATGTACTGGCGTTATTAGGTACTATACCAAGTGCCTGCCTAATTTTTAAACACATGATAGAGACAGAAAATGTAAATTCAGGACTTTGTAAACGCTTCTATTACTACTAATTCACAGGAAATACACTAAGCATAATTGTCAATGAAAATTGTGGTCGAGGTGTAATATTAGACTTTTTTCTTGTAGAAATGTTGAAAATAACAGGTACCAAACTTATATAAGAATTTGATTAAAAAAAACTTATACAAGACGTTGGTGTAGTAAACTAAAGTAGGACCTTCGGAGAGTAATAGTCTACTTTAAAGAACTTGAAGTTTTTCCACGCCCGTTAGAGACGTTTATAAAATAAAAAAAATCAGCTGATAGAATACTACGATATAGTCATAAACTCAAAAACATTAAAAAATATTAATATATAGAAGTTATTTTTAAGTGCAAGTTTATATATAAAAAATATAATATTATTTAAATATATATTTTGTATAATACAAGATAAATGTAAACATTGTTTCACTAACTAACATAAATATTTAAGAGACAAATACATATTTTTACTTTAACTAGGTAAATACATGATCACATGAATTCAAGTAGGTGAAAAATCATGATATAATAAACTCATATTTTAAAAAAAAAATTAATTACGTACATAATTATTTAGAAAATCGAGTATATGTATGTAGAAAAGTGGAAATTCATCTAAATTTTATTTAATACTTTATTTACATGTATAAACACTATGTATAATTTAACATAGAAAACCGTCTTAAAATTTATATATATATAACTTTACAAATTTATATTATTTATCACTATATAGAAGTACATTTTTTTAAGGTGATATCTTAAAAAATTATGAATTATTACAATGTGGAGGTTATTCCTATTTATTGAGACCGAAAATTTGGTATTTTTATATAGAGTTTATTCATACATAGAATATTTTTATAAAGAGGTTCTACTATACTAGGTTAAGGATTCGTTTGGCAACATGTTTTTATAGTTGATTATATGAATTTTGATTTTAAAAATCTGCTGGTGTTTGGACAGTCAGATTATTTGGCTTCTAAAAATCTGATTTTTAGCCCGATTTTGGATCAAAAAATTCGTTACCAAATATAGCCTAAGTCTCCGCTAATGATGCCGAAAAGTATCTCCAGTTAAGGTGATCAATTAATAAAAGGAGAAAATATGGTTTATTGTCTATTTAATTTAGGAAGAATTGGTTGCTTAAATGAGAACAAGGAAAGACAAATGTGGAAACTATATCGATACCCAATTGTTTATAATATGTTTGTCAAAATTAGGAACCTACTCCTTTAGAATTTCTAGAGTAGCAGGTAGTCGGAAAATTGTTAAATTTGATATTAAAAGAAGAGTTTATTTTACCCATGATAAGCTTTTAAATGAAATTGTTTGCGCAACCTTTGACATTTTCATCCTTTTCTCTTTATTCCCTTTTATAATCCTGCCTAACCTTTGGTATCTCTAGAAGTCGTTAAGTCACTAATTAAGAAACCTACAACTGAATCTGATTAGCTAGGCATCTTTATTTTATCACTAGTGATCTTGTTCTTAAATTATTTCGGTTAAAGAAAACCGGTTTTGCTAATGAGTTCTCGAAGACATCGTTTAATCATTAAATTACCATCCAACTTCAAGTTGCATTTGATATAAAAATTGTTGAATTTATACCATAACATTATTAATTTATTAAAATATGTCTTTAATTTACTTAAATTAGAGAAATATTATTAATGAATTGCTAGCTATAATATTAAATATATTAAAACAAATATCATACATTTTTAACCTAGCTAGATTGCCGCAGGTATCATGCAAGGATCATTCATGTTGCTTAGCTCAAGAATAAGCAAGTAAAAAAACAATGTTGAGCCACCTAGTTAAAGCCCCTGAATTTGAAGTTAAAATTTGTAATTTCTGATATTAAATTGGTTGATGTTTGTTCCTTAGTCTAGTGGTTAGGTGGACAACTTTTTAAGTTTTTAGTTTAATGAACTAGAGGTTCGAATCAAACTAAGTGTTTCTTTTTATTTTTGACCTCTAAGATCATAAAGAGTACAATTCAATATAATTTACTCATAATTTTTCATATGATAATTCTTTTGGGCACCTTGAGTTATTGTTCCGTATTTTACTTTGATTTTTGTTGTTTTATCATTATTTTTCTTGAGAAGTTGGAGTGAAAAAATTGAAAGTGACCTTTATAGATCTCCTTTGGCTTATAGCATTTTTATTTCTTATGCTGTGTACGAGAGGAAAAACTTTATGGAGTACAACTTTTTTTGCAAAACAAATGTAACAATAATCAATAATGTGTTTTAAGTTAATTACACTTTCAATAGTTTGTGTTTATCAAAATTGGGCCACCCTCGATGTAATTCCGGACTCTGGCTCTGTTAATATTTATGCAAAAATTAAATTAGAAAAATACCAAAGTTAAATGCCACGATATCTTATAAATAAGACTCGAGTGGTTATAATGTAGATACTAAATTAAGCACGCTTCTGCATAGACTTTGTTTGTTTTGGTAGAAATATTTTCTCAAAAAATCAAGTGTGATTGAGCACTACCCATAAGGTATATACCTCGATAATTTTTTTGTAAAAATCTATATAAACTACAATTAGGATCTTATGCTAGTTTTTCAGCTGCAAAATCAAATTTGTTTCCGTTAAATACAACGTTAAGATAAATCAACATAAAACAAGTGATACAAAACGAATAAAATATGTATACATATGTATATATGTTGTATGCTATTTATGTATGCATTGATCACTTTTAAAAGTTAGTGTTTTCTTTCATATAAACTTCATGACATGTACACTATAAAAAAGATTAGCGGCTCATTCTTTATGACTTAGACAATTAATAAAATCCATCTATGTTTGTCTCTCTATAGTTATCGCTCTATAATCATTTAAAATCTATCAAAAAATTGGTACCTAATAAATGATGATTTACCAAGTAACCGTTACGTACAACTGCATAACACCTAATCGATGGAAAAATGTCACCTATTTATATTTTGTGTCTTCATTTATTGTTAAAAATTCAACATGCATACGATTAAAAATCACAATGAATTTTCTTGCAAAACTCGTACTTAAAAAGAATAGTATGAAAAACCGTAGGACCTCGCTTTGCACAAGTTTTGAAAACTAGCATGTCATTTTAGAGTTTATATTAGTTGCTTTTATTGTGCATATTGTCAAAATAATAGCACCTATATTTTATTCCTTCATTTATTGTTAAAGATTTGACATACATACAATAAAATTCCACAATCAATTTTCTTACAAAACTCGTGCTTAAAAAAACAATATTAAAAACTAAGGGCCTTGTAAAAATCACTTATTTATATTTTGTGTCTTCATTTATTGTTAAAAACTCAACACTCAGACGATAAAAAATCACAATCAATTTTCTTGCAAAACTCGTGCATAGAAATAAAAATGAAAAAAAAACATAGAGCCCATGTATTCTTATCAAAAAAATATCACCTATTTATAATTTGTACCTTAATTTATTATTAAAAGTTCAACACGCATACCATAAAAAAATCACAATCAATTTTCTTTCAAAACTCATGCATAAAAAAAAATATAGGGCCCATGTATTCTTATGAAAAAAATCACCTATTTATAATGTGTGCCTTAATTTATTGTTAAAAGTTCACCATGCGTACGATAAAAAATCACAATCAATTTTCTTGCAAAACTTACGCATAAAAAAATAAAATAAAATAAAAATATGAAAAACTAAGGGCCCAACCGGGTTCGAACCGGTGACCTATTGATCTGCAGTCAATTGCTCTACCACTGAGCTATGGACCCATTTGTTGATAATTACTACTATTTATTAATAATAATATTTAACCCTTATAAATAATACTCCGTACAGTTTTATTTTTGTAATTGGTCGTTTTTTAGCTTCATCTTTCTCCGGCGACAAAACCCTAGAGAGAGATAGAGAGAGAGAATGGTGACGGAGTTCGGAATAAAGCTCGCTGTAAATCTCGTCAGCTCTTACTTTGGTGACATCATCGCTGTATCTCTCTCTCTCCTCTTTTTCTCACTTTTTTTTTCAGTTTTTTGAAAGTTTCATAACCCTCATTCCTATACTTCAATGTGTTTACTCTACTTACACAATGTTATATCTATTATTATTATTACTATTATTATTATTACTATTATTATTATTATTAATAAATGTTCTCTACTACCATTAAGTTACTAAACCCTGATTGCCCTTGTTCAGCTGATTTAAATTTGAAGATTTTAGTTTTCAGTAATTCAGCATGCTTTTTAGGTAAAATAGAAAACCCTTAATTTGTTTTTCCTGAACATTGTTTTTTTGGGGGTGAGTTGTTAAACCATGAGTGTTATTTAGTGTGAAGTTTCGGTGAAATATTGCGTTTCTTTGGTAAAAGAGCTGAATGTAATCAAAGACAAGTTAAGCTTTTTGTGTGTTTTGTTATGACTAAACCAATGTCTTTGAAAGAGTGGCTAATAACCGTTTTTGCAAGAGTTGTTAAACCCTGACTATTATTTAATGTGAAGTTTTGGTGAAATATTGTGTTTCTTTGGTAATAGAGCTGAATGTAACTGAATCCAACTTAACCTGTTTATGTATTTTTTTTGACTATTTTTAAAAGCGAAAGTGTAGCTTCGGTGAAATATTGCGTTTCTTTGGTAATAGAGTTGAATGTAATTGAAGCCAAGTTAACCCTTTTATGTATTTTTCTGACTATCTTAAAAAGTGAAAGTATAGCTTCGGTGAAATATTGCGTTTCTTTGGTAGAAGAGCTGAATGTAATTGAAGCCAGGTTAACCCTTTTATGAATTTTTTTGACTATCTTAAAAAGCGAAAGTGTAGCTAAAACTATTTTTGCAAAAGCTACTTTAAAAATGTAGGTTTATCGGCGTAATAAGCATGAAAGCGGGCTTTTTTCAGCACTGTTGGAGTAGATTTCTATGACTGGGTTGATTTCAGATTTCTACAGATATTTAGTTTTTTTGTGTGTCTAAACAGAAAGTATGCGAATGCCTTCTCAGAAAAGGGACCTTAACCTATGCAAATTTAGTAAAGCACACGGATCTCAACAGAGAGACTGTCAGAAACT
Organism: Primula veris; assembly: GCA_963682055.1. Lineage (NCBI taxonomy): Eukaryota > Viridiplantae > Streptophyta > Magnoliopsida > Ericales > Primulaceae > Primula > Primula veris. The sequence goes on along the minus strand of OY821749.1, from coordinate 6,829,509 downwards.
CACTCCTTCTGCTAATTCAGCGAAACTGCGTTCAAGCTTTTGCTGTCGAACAAGAAGGTTTATTACTATTCCACTTTTTATTTCATATTACGCACACACACTATACTGTTTAAACTGGGTATTTGGGATACTACCAGTGTCTCGTGAAATCGCGAATGTTCTTGCGTTGACACATTTAGTGGTGTTTGGCAGGACTTGAGCGTTAGTCTGCCATATGTAGGGCTTGTTTGGATGCAGCTTTATGTAAAAAAAATCCTGGTTATTTGCGATTAAGGGGGAAAAATCGCTAGACTCATCAAGCTAAATGTTTTAGCTTTTTCAAGCTAAAATTCCAGAATAGGCCAGATTTTTAGCTGGTCAGCCAAATGCAATCCAGTTTTGAACAAAAATTGTAGAAAGTAAACCAATCAAGGGCTTAGTAGTATGTTTGTTTCTTTTCATGTTTTGGACAATGATTGGGACAAGTTTTCCTAAGTTACTGTGTATAGGAATTTTGGAATTATTTTTAGTCCATGTGCTTAGTACCTGCTTAGTGCTTACTTTACAAATATAGTGAACTTTCTATAATTACTAAGTTTAGGTCACAAGACTTGCAGTCTATTCTCTGAGTATTTTGTCCGCAAGATAAACGCTTCAAATGTGATTTGTTTATTTTTATTTTCTCTTCCTATATTAGCTCTGGGTACCTAAAGATTAGTTTTTGAGTGTAGGTGCATTTGGAGAGGCCCCAAAGATTATCACTCAATACATGGTGGTGTTTGATAACATAATCCACCATATGAGGTTTCCAAAGTTCCTGGTGATGGTTTCGGAAGAGCTTGGCAAAGAGGTGGGTTTGGATAATTTTATTTTATTTTCATTTACCCAATAGCAGCCTTAATTCAGAGTCTAAATGAGTTTTATTTAGTCATTTGTGGTCTCTTTTTGACAGTGTGAAGACATCCTTTTAGCGCTGCTTGAGCATGGCAGGCTTTCGATGACTCAGATTTTAGATCGTCACAAAGATATGGCTAAACGAAGTGGAGGCAAGTCTTTTTTTTCCGTCTTTTCGTTTTTATTATCAGTTTAATTTTGGTATGTAAAACTTCAAGTAGATAATGTAATAAACTACCCACTAGCTTCGAATCCAAATGTTATTAGGTTCAAACATCAGATAATTTTTTGCAGAAATGTGTGGATTAAGCTTGGCATTCGTTTATGACATTATCTCAAGAACTCGTTTTTTTTTTCTTACTCACATTCTTAAAGAGTTGCTTTTTTCTTATTCTTTTTATTCAGAGGCTACTGATGAGGATGCTTTACGAAGAAACTTCAATCGTTTAGTAGAAGCTAGATTTATTGAACGTTGTCCATTTCATGAACCAACTGTTGCACCTCCTTCTGATGAAGAACTTGCTGCAGCAAAGAAACGAGGTGCTAAAGCTTCCAAGGTACCCTCTCTCTCTCTCTCTCAGTAGTGATCTTAGTCAATTCATAATCCTGTTATTTTCACTATTTATATCCAGTGAGTGAGAATAAGTGAGATTACTTATACGCATGCTATAATAGTCTGAAAAGTAGGTTTCACCAAGCAACTTTTCTAATTTTATAGTCATGTGGCAAAACATGTAACCTCAATTTTTCCTTTTCAAATCAGAACACTGGTAAATTTGAAATGCGTGCATTTATTTTAGGGTAATATGGATTTCACTATGAAAGTTATCTTAGTTGTGATTTCGTAAATAAACACATTGTACAGATAATGGAAGCAGCAAAAACTCTTGAACAACGAGCTTTAGAAGCTGCTGCTCCAATGGACTCATTAAGATTCTTAGTAGAAACTTTCAACGAGTCTTATGATTATGAAGAAGACAAAAAGGAAAGCTCTTTATGTATGACTCCTGGGGAAAAGGTCAGTGAAATTCTAAATTTAGTTGTTTAAAAATGTGTTTATATATGTGATGTGCTGATATTTATATTGTAAACAGGCTAAAATGGAGATGGGTTCGGGTTCAGGGACTAAGCAAGCGAAAGAAGTTCTGTGGCGTGCAAATTTTGAAGAATTTGTCAGACGCCTCAGGCGTAAGGTTGTTATTGTCCTCTTCGTTATTTCTTAAATCTTTTTTGAATTTTTGTAACAAAAAGTGCCATTATGCTGCACGTTAATTAATTTTGTCATCCATATAGTTACCATCTATGAGATTCTATGTAGGTGCTAAGCATCAAATTTGTTTGCATATGTACCGAATATTTACCTGTTTTTGTAATGAACAACTTCTGTCTCTAGGATAAAAAGCCATTTGTATCTCTTTTTGGGGGGAATTTAACTTTCTTTTCTGGCCGTAGTACATCTCTTCTGACTATCTTTATAGATGGGGTTGACAGTTCAGGTTATAGTTGATCCAGTTTACGATTTCTGTTTCAGATCTGACTCATTTGTGGCGGAGTAATCTTCATTCAGTCAGTTTTATTACAAGAACAGATTATGGAGAGAAATTGAGCAGGAAAAAGAATATAAAGAACAAATACTTGATTCTGTAGTTGTATAGCCTTCCATCATGATTTATTCTATTTTCGTAGCATATATTTTCATCATCATAGATAAAAGTCAATTAACAACAGCAATGACAACCATTATTTTTCTTTTTATCGCTATTCTAGGCTTGCGTGGCAAATGTAAGAGAAAGGTTTGATGATAGTGCAGCGGTCGTGATAAACGCCATTTTGCAGGCAACAAATGGTAAAGAAACTAAAGTGAAAATGGAGAATTCAGGTGACCAATTCCATACAGTATGATATAATTTCATCTCACTTAGTTAATTGATTTTAATTTCTCTGCTTATGCAAATATTTATGTTTTTATTTCATTTCCGATTCATAATATTCCTGCTTTAGAACATTACTACTTACTTAATCGATGTATTATATATTGTTTCTCTGCTGATTCTTTGTAATTTTCAGTTCCTCTTTCCATGAATGATATTTTCGATGAGGTGATAAAAAGCGAACATGGTCTTGCCATGACTTTAGACCATGTCAGAGCTGCTCTAGTACAATTGGGTTGCCAGCTCCCTGCTATAGATATAGATGAAACATATAGCGTCGGTAATTACTATCACTTGTTTCTTAATAAGATGGAGGATAAATATTAGTTTCTTTATGCAAATTGCGGTTCCATGCTATGTATTGTTTTGAGACTGTTGACTGAACCCAGCTCAAAACATACTGGTTAAGATTTCTTGGTTTTTAACTTTAATTAATTTAATGTTTCTGATTAAATCTGCAGACTTAAAAAGCATCATTGAACTGGCTCAAACAGAGGAGGTATTCATGCTCTTCTTTCTAAATTCTCTTTAGCTTTAGACTTTAGTTATTTTTTGATAGAATTTGATCCCATCTTCTTTATACCAGGTGGAATCTATTGTGTTGAAAAGATATGGTAGGGATGCTTATCGAATATTTAGGTTACTCTCGAAAGCTGGTTATGTGCTTGAGACTGATAAGGTATTAATAATTTCTGAGCTGTCAGTTTTTATACTTAAGTTTATACACTATCGCATACGGTAACTAAAAGGTGACCGAATTATCACGATTAGAAGTGGCAGAGATGCTATTTTTTGGCTCAATTACTTATTTTCGCATCAAGAGATTCATAAATTCAACCCATTTAGTTGAGCCGGGTTGACTAGTTGTCATATGTATCTGGTATAACTATTATCTGGTTGCTCTCTTAGATATCATTGTTGCTTCTTTAAAATACTGGAATTTGATAATTCGATGCCATTGTGGAGGTAAACACTGTTTTTCAGTATCTGAACATTTTATTGTTTTGCAGCCAGTTAATGAATAATAAATGTTTTAAGGAGTAAAATCATCTGGTTGTGTGGGTTGGCTGACCTTACCATATACTTGTTTTTGTAGATTTCGGATACCACTTTTGTTGAAAAGAAAGATACAGCAAGGATTCTAATGAAGCTGTGGAAAGATGACTATTTAAATATGGAGGTAAATCATTAAATTGTTTTTCTTTATTGCAATTTTTATAATGTTAGAGGTACCTTTTTTTATTTAAATAATGTTAGAGGTACTTTGTGATGTGGAAGATTGTTACTTATTTTACTTGCATGATATTTGGAGACAACAAAGACATTCCTATTGCATCTTTGCCTTTGTGCTATACATCATTCATTATATGGTATTAGTATTACCGTGTTAACTGTTAACCTTAAACAGCTCTTCACTTATTAAATAACATTGATGAAAAAGGATAATTTGAAAATTTGTCTCACCAATATCCCCTCATATCGTTGCAGAAACTGGAAGCAACTGCTGGTAAACAGGTCACTTATTTATTATGGAATGTTAATAAGCCGCTTGTGTGGAAACATGTTTTAGATGAGATGTACCATGCTGCTTTAAATTTGAAAATACGACTTTCGCACGAGCTGGCAAAAGACAAAGAGGTAAGTATATTTACGGTCAATTACTGTTCAGCCTTTAGTTGTCATTCTCCTAATCTATTTTCTTTATTTATTTTTTCTGTCCTTGGATGTAGCAGTGTTGATAGTGTGTTCAATATTTCTTGTGGAATGAAGTGAGGGGGAAATTAAAAAAAAATACAAATAGAACCAGGAGAGCAAATAATAAAATTTGTTTTTTACCCTTCTAAAAGCAGCCTGTCATGGCGCAAAGATTTCAAAATGTTTTCTTTTCATACCAGAATCATACAAGTTGTCTTTTAGTAAACAACAGTCTTCAGCAAATAATAAAATTATTTCAAATATTCATTTAAAGACCTCAACCAAATGGATAGAAGATGCTACTGGTTTGAAATAATCTGTTCTCTTGTTCTTTTCTTTATTGTTTGGAGTTTTGGTATGGTATGCTTATTTTGATGTTTTGTCTGCTGAAGTAGTTAAATGAAAGTTGAATTCCACTTCCTCGGGCTAGTTTGTTGTGCCTCAACTCACTAATCATTTCATATGGAAAATTCATTTACAGATTCTTCAATTGCCAAAAGAAAACCGTGTGGGGGAGTTAAAAACAAGATATGATCGCATGAGAAAAGTGAGAGTTGCATTAGAATCTTCTCTGATGAATCTTGATGATTCAATCATGCTCTTCAATGACTTCTAATAAAATGTACGTCTTATAAAACATCTTCATGTACTTTTGAAAATATTACCATTAGCATACTTATTACACATTCAAATCTTAGGTTGTTCCACAAAAAATAGAAAAAAGAAGTCGTCCAATCTCCAAGCTCTAATCTTGCAAATTGGAATTTTAACAGCTTCATGGTTCCATTAGTAAAAGTATTATTGTGTATGACTTTCAGACATAGATGTTGGAACTGTTAGCCAGGCCTAATTATGCATGTAGATAGTTCTACAAGTTCAAAAATTGAGACTAATTCTTGCCAACTAGCTTCCTAGGCATACATAATTACACTCGTAACATGCTCATTGACATATACATTTTTTTAATCCCTATATTTTATGGTGAGCAGATGCGTACAATTCTCGTAATTATGCTACCCTGTAAGGACCCTTTTCGCCGCCTTCTATCATCTTAAGACCAATGAGTAAAGGCAGGACAGCCTCCAGATTAACGAAGCATAATCCAATACTTTTTATGTCCACGATAGCAATTTTGATTGTGAGCTATATGTAAATGTAAACTTGAATTTTGACAAGCAGGTCAAGGAATTCATAGATATTTTTTTCTAGTGTCACTCATTTATTTATTTTGGGGGAATTACCAATAGGTACCTTCATAGATCACATTCCCTTTGGTTACCACTTTTTAATTGTTTAATTTATTTATTAAAGCATCATTGTTCAAACCAAAACATAATACATATGATATATTATCTCTATATGTAAATCCCAAAAAAAAATATGTTCAAATTATAAGAAAATTTTATAAAATCTAAAAAATCACAAAATGAAAAAAATCTCAATTTATAAAAATCAAAAAAAAAAAACATAGTAAAAAAGCATTTTTTGAAAAAAATCACAAAAAATAACCAAAAAAAAATAAAATCATAAAAAAAATGTATTTTTATAAAAAAAAAACTCGCAAAAAATAATAAAAATCACAATAAATTATAACAAATGAAAAAATGGAAAAACATGGGGGAAAAATCACAAAAAATATAAAAAATGTTTTTTTTTCAAAAGACCCATCACCAAAAAGTGATTTTTTCACCATTTAAAGTGGTCTTTTCATATAGTTCTGCTCAAATTGCATCTATTTCAACTGAAAATGCATCTAATTCAATCAAAAGTACATATAGTTCAGTCGAGAGTGCATATAGTTCAACGTGCATATAGTCCAATCGAAAATGCATATAGTTTAGTCAAAAGTGCATACAATTTAGTCAAAAGAGTATACGTTTCAGTCGAAAGTGCATCGAGTTTAGTTGAAAGTACATACCGTTTATAATCCAGTCGAAAGTACATACCGTTTATAGTCCAGTCGAAAGTGCATATAGTTCAGCTGAAAGTGAATATGGTTCAGCTGAAAGTTGATTTGGTTCGGCTGAAAGTTGATTTGGTTCGGCTGAAAGTGCATCTGGTTCACCTGAAAGTGCATATAATTCAGCTAAAAGTGCATATAGCTCAGCTCAAAGTGCATCTCGTTCAACTAAAAGTGCATCTAGTTCAGTCGAAATTGCATAATGTAATTCAATATATTTCGCCACAAATTGCATATTTTACTTTATATTTTAAAAAAAACAAATCCGGATGGATTCGAACCATTGAATCTTGTTGTTGGTGCAAGCGATCCTTTACCATTTTGAGCTTACAGATGTATATAGTCACTAAACAAAATCATAATGTACACCTAAAAATCAAACAAACTCAACCAAACAAGCACTAAACGCACGCCAAATAAACAATTGATTTTCACGTTGTACATCGGTGTTGGTGCAAGCGCTCTTACCATTTTGAGCTTATGGATCTATGTAGTCAGTAAGCAAAAAGCATAACAAACTCATACACTATTGACACTTCAAAAAAAGTACGAACAAAGAAATTAACTACATGGCTTCGTATAGCCACAAACAAGCTCTGTTCCAGCCACAAATGCATATAGTTCAGCCCCGAGTCGAGTTCTATTTCAACCCCAAACAGAGCTTAACTTCAGGAAGGCTCCGTTTCAGCCACAAACGGGATTCGTTCCAACCACAAAACATGTTCTGTTTTGGCCCCGAAATGGGCTCTGTTTCAGCCCTACAACGGGCTTGTTTCAAACCCAAAAAGGACTCTTGAGCCACATAACGGTATTCGTTTCAGGCCCTAAAAGAGCTATGTGTCAGCCCGAAACTGGTCGTGTTTCGGACCCAGAATGCACTACCAATTCAGATCTACAATGCAAATACAACAATAATAATAATGACATGAAAGCAAAGTTTACACTTTATATTTTTAAATTCTGCTTAAAAGTTGAGTCGAAACAACGCCAAAAAGTAATATTGAAGTGGTTATACAATCAGTGCATAGCTCATTGATATCATTCTCAACAGCAAGTGCCAAATTAGTATCAAAAAACTCATACCGGATGAACGTCTATATTCCCTAAAAAAGTTTCTTCAACAGTTAATCGGCTAGAACAAGGAACATAATACAAATAGAGACTTAATTTCTGACTAAGAGTCTGTTTTAACATCGAATCGGAATTTGTTTCAACCTTGAACCCGAAGTCCGATTCAGCCCAGAAACATACTCCAATTCAGCCCTAAAACGGACTGCATTTAGCACCAAAACAGAACCCAAATCAGCAACATACTCGTTTCACCAAAACATACCACAAAATAGACGTAAACAACCCAAAAACACACCCTGTTTCAGCACCAAAATAGGCAAAATCGAAAATAATAACTCAAAACAAATATCCACACATAAACTAAAATAAAAAGATTAGCAAATAACCCCACAAAAGTAATGATCAATTGTTGACACTTAATCAATAATTTGACTTACATGGTAGTGTAGCTAGGCATATGCGTGCTCTTCGGTCGGACTCCTAAACAAATCCCCACAAACTCTCACCGAGTCGAATACAGTTTGATGTCCCCCACCGTCTCGATCGTCGTCGGAAGATCCATAATCAAAAACCCTGCCAACACCGTCTTTTTCCCCACACTCTTCGCCTTTAAACCATATCCATCCACATCATCACCTCCGTCGACGAGAACGGCGGCAGAGAATACGGCGAAAACGTGAAAAATTAAACTCAATATTTTTTTTAAAAAATTGACGATGTAACAAACTCCCCAAACTACACAAACGTGAAAACCTAAATCAATGAACCATACCTAAGGTTGAATCAGAGTCAAAACCAGAACTGGATTTAGTGTTTGATATAGAAATCCGGTCAAAAACCCTTTCTCCGGCGACATGATCGACGACTGAGGTATGGGGTGATGGTGGGGGATCGATCCAGTCAAAAACCCTTTCTCCAACGACATGATCGACATGAACGATTGATCCAGTTAGAGAGAGAGAGAGAATAGATCGATACAGTTAGATTAACAGACGAGAGATAAAAATTAGATTAAATAGGGTATATATAGTTTTCAAAAGTGGTATATATAAGGAATGTAAATTATGTTAGGTAACTTGTGGGAATATAAGTTCAAAAGTACTACTTATAGCGTATTATTTGTTTATTTATCCTTACTGCTGTTAAAAACAGACCAACAATATTCAGAATTGTTGTGAATTATAGCTGCAATATAACCGGCACCATTGCTTTTTATCATTTTCCATATTAACATTGATATTTAAAGTGCTTTTATTTTCAAAGAATAAGAGGACATACAACAATCATCCAAGGGCAAGTATCAGATAAGATTTTAGTCTTGGAAAATCAAGGGCGAAAACAAGGATTTTGTCTTTATTTTCCTCGGTCACCTCCATATAAATGTAACAATGTTGGCAACTTATAAGCTCATTAGTTTTTGATTTATCTTTTCAGTTGTATTAATTTGGCTGATCATACAAAACGCTCATCTCTGGTTATATTTTCTGTAAAACCAAAAAATTAAGTTGAGAGAACAATTTGTTTAGGCTCAAATAGATCTGTGTTTACTTGTAAGTGTAAACTACAAATAACCCCATCTACGGCTTGCAAATAACTAAATAACTAGTGTCAACCACTAACTAACTACGCAAATCAAGCTGAATGAGTATATTTTTTAGGCTTAAATAGATCTATATCAATGTGGTCATAAGGTAGCTAGTGAGTATATTAGTCGACTAGTCGCATAAGTTTTTTGATTTTTTTTTAATCACGATTCTTGGTTTCAAGGGCTGATTTAAAACCCTTGTACGAGCTGTGAATTAATTGGAGGCCGGTATCACTTAAAGATTTTAATTAGCTTTTAGTAACACTTGTATTTTTTACTAGTATAAGTTATCTTTTTCAAACATTTTAATTTAATTTTGATAACAACGGCTGTCAATATAAAATGGGTACATATTGTATTTTGGTTCATTAGCATATTTAACTTTCCCTCTCTACCTCATTCTTTTTTTACTCGTTCATGCCTATCTTTCTCTCTCTCTTCCTCATCTCTCCCTATCACTTGGCGGTGAGCGGCGATCTTCGTCGTCGCCGCCTCTCTCTCATCTCTCTCGGTCTCTGCCTCTCTCATCAGCCGGTGTATCTATACATACACATATATATATATATATATATATATATACTAGTAATCGTGTCACACGCATTGCGTGTGCGGCGTGTAATGTAATAAAAATATAAAAAATATGTATAGCTATGATATAAATATGTGGATAATAATAAAAAAAAAAAACATAGTTTAAAATTTAAAAGAATGTTTGGTTGTTAAAGAGTGATAAATAGTTTTACTAGTTTTTACTTTTATATTATTGTAATTAATATAAAGGTGTGTATTTTTGAAAAAAAGTGCTTAAATTTGACAGCTTCATTTGACTTGGTTTGACTTATTATAATATAATGATATATGTACGTATATATATTACATACATATATACTATGATGTGCATCATATAGCATTCGAATATGAATCTAAGCTCAATATTCCTCATGTGGGTCCGGTTACTCGGTCAAAATCTAAGAAGCTCAAAATTGGTAATGAAGTGCTTATGACAAAGGAATTAACTCATTTGATAGCTTTGAGCAGCAACTTTGCCGATACATCGAATTTTGGCTATTTCAAGGAGTGGATTAATTCGATGCATGAATCTGCACATTCAATGATTCTAATCTGTCAAGGGGGTGTAATCTAAGCAGCTTATATTAAGTGTATCTAGTGGTCAAAGTCCATACTTAATGATATAGATAAGTGTAAAATGTTTTTATGAATGTATCTAACTAGATTCAAGTAATCTAAGTTGTAGATCTTATCCTGTCATTAGGGTGACGTTTTTGGCTCTATATAAAGCCATATGTATCAAGTTATAAACACACTTGAATGATATAAAGAATTAAGCTTTTTGCTTGTTTATCCTTTTCTCTTATCTTGCAATTTGTGGAATTCAGATTGTTAGTGGCGAGTTAAATCCCGATTCTTATCACTCCCCTTCTTCTCTCTCCGGAGTGTGGTGAATCATCCTAACGGAACTTGTTTGTGGCGCCTTTGGGCTTATCAAGCTTGTTTCATTAGAACCCCAACCCATCTTGTTTGTGGCGCCTTCGGCTTATCAAACACGAAGAGTTGGTTTCTCTCTTGAGTTCTCCTAAAATTCAGTGACTTACCGACATCTTAGCATCCCGGGCACATGATACTATCTGTGATCTATACATACATCTGCGATATATACATACATACATATATGTACCTGCTGGGATTGATACATACTTGCTGCGATATATATATATATATATATATATATATATATATATATATATATATATAGTAAATGATCCATACACACATAGGAAAAAAAAAAAATTAGGTTCACACATCAACCTAAACAGTCCATATTCATTTATTTCAATGGATATTCTTTTATTGTTTTTCGCAGCTTCCTTCTCTCACTTAGGAAAATATAAAAAATATACGCACGAGAGTTTACCCAGAGACCTAGATTAGTTTCACCTTTACTGACAAATTTCATGGTCTTTTTTAAAATTTTAACCAATCAGGTGTGAGGGGTTTGACACGTCTCTCTGTGAGTTAGTAAAACTTTAAAGTGGTTTTAGTTTTGATATGTAAACATATGGTTGTATGGCTGTACTTTGATGGATGATTTAAAACATATAATTGTATGATTGTATTTTACTTGGGATTTTTTTTTACCACTGCCTTAAAATTTTACAGAAATCTTATGGTTTTGTAGCGTAATAAATGAATGTGAGATAAAGTAGTCTGACGAACGGAAAGAAAAATGAATAAGAGAGAGTATCTATTTTAATTTGACGGATAATCTTAGCCATTAAAATAAATGAATATGGATGTTTGTTTATGTGTGTATGGATACTCTCCATGTATATGTATATGTATATCTATATGTACCGGCCTACTAACAGAACTCCGACGATGTGACAGGCAGAGATCCATCGCCTTCGTCGTCGATGGGTGACCTAGATTACGTCGTCGTCGATAGCGGCGCGACGGATGGGTTGTTACAACCCTATATGCTTCTTTATCGATCATGGACTATATTTGTAAATTAGGCAAGCTATTTATTTTTAGATTGTTACGATTTGAATCATGAAGTTGGAAGTAATTCTATTTTGTTCCAATAAACTTTCAAAAAATTATACATTTGACCATATTATAATTATTAATTTAAAAATAAAAGTCTATTAGAATGTCCAATAAACTTTCGTGTATTAGAGTGTTGAATAAACTTCACCAGAGTGTCCAATAAATTATATTAGATTTTAAAAAAATAGTATTAGATTGTCAAAAAATTTATATTACATTGTCAAATTTTTTGTATTACATTGTCAAAAAAATTGTATAAGATTGTCAAATATTATGTATTAGATTGTCAAGAAAAATGTAATATATTCTCAAAAAATTTGTATTAGATTGTAAAAAAAATTAAAAATTGAATTTTTCTAAAAAAATGTATTAGATTGCCAAAAAAACGTTATTAGATTGTCAACAAATATTGTATTAGATTGTCAAAAAAAAATTATTAAATTATCAAAAAATTTGTATTAAATTATCAAAAATTTTGTATTAGATTGTCAAGTTTTTAATATCAGATTGTTAAAAATGTTGTATTAGATTGTCAAAAAAACTATATTTGATTTTTTAGGATTTTTGGATTTTTAAAAAAACAAACTTTTTTTTGAATTTTGTAATTTTTTATTTTATTTTTTTATGGATTTTTTTTATTCTTTCATTTTTTTGAGTTTTTTCCAAAAAAAAATTTTATTTTATTTTTATTTTCGGTCAATGGCAGTCAACGCCGGAGTTCGGTCAAATGTCTTAGTATTGGTCAAACTTTTACTGGGTCAAATATGTTAGGCTCAGCTATATTAACAAGTGTTACTAATTTGTAATAAATAATTTAAAAATAGTACTATTATTAATTAAGCAGTTTCAAAAGATATTGGTCTCAAATTCACTCTGAACGAGTTAGCCTATATGCTTTTGATTTACTATCATTTAACCTCAACACAAGAGACGACGCTGATCATTCTTGATCCATTACAACCTGGACAAATCTTTTGCTCAGCCTCCAATTTAAATATGACTTTTAATAACCACGTTGTGTTCATAAGCTCACGAATTAGATAAATTATTTATTACTCTTTTAAGTCTCCTCCTTTTTAGAACTTCATTATTCATATATATTCACTGCACTATTTTATTTTATTTTATAGAAAATACACAATACCTACCACTTTTTGAACTTATTATCCATAAGGAAACTACCAAAACATTTGGTTGTCTATTAACTCACACATATAAAATCCCTATTATTATTTATTTTTTAATTTCTATCTACACATCAACGTGGTCTCTTACCAAATCTATTTTTTCTCTCTCTCTCTAAACTATCTATCTTTCTCTCTCTCGTTCAGCTATCTCTCTCATCTGTCACATAGATGAGATCGACGACGATGACGTGACTCCATCCGATGACGGCGACGATGTTCTTAGACCTGATGGCAAACCTGGGAGTTGAATATATTTGACTTGTTTTTAAACTTTTTTTCAGTTTAACAAACTGTGGTTTAGGGTTGGTTGTATTATTAAAAATAAACTTATATAAAAAAAAAGTTATATGTAAGCAGAAATAAGTATAATATATAAATATATTATCTAATTAGTAATATACAACCAAAACAAGCACAATTACTATTATAGCAATTATCACCCAGCTACGTTATCACAATTGTTTGTTTCAGATAATCCAGCTATCGACAAATAGATCTCGTCACCGAGAGTCGGTCTATTTGTTTGCTTCAAAGTCAAACAAAGTCAATCTACTTATATGTAAGTATGTATATATATTCACCCAGTCCTCCTTGAAATGTAAATAGTAAGGAAAAAAAGTATTTGACACTCGCGTTTATACAGGTTCACCACAAGATGAGATTACGTCATGTCCCCAAGTCCAAACTCGCATCTTGAGCTTTTTATATTCACCCAGTTCTCTTTTAAGGCAGAACTACCCTTTACAAAATGTTGGAAAAACATGTTTTTACATGGGTGTTTCCGAATGGTCACATGACCAACTTCGAGTTAATATTACATGTGACAACACTGCGTTGTCAATGTCGTACTCAACACATTTGAGTAGCTCGTGTGACGAGTTTCGTAACGGTATATCGCATGACATATTCGGAGAATGGGTGTGAATACTAATCGGCTTCAAAGTTGGATTATCGATTAAGGAGAAAAACTCAATGCTGGAAAATGGAATGAATAAATGGAAAACCAATGAGGGTTATCCCATATTGGAAAATTAAGAGTTAATTTTACAATATATATACAAGTCGAACCCATGTAGTTGTTAAACTATCATGTCCACATACACTTAAGTGTATTAGTGTGTACCACACACGCGCGCTCGCTCGGGTCTCGGGCACGGGCACGGGCTTGAGATTTGGGATTTGGTATTTGTCTCGGGTCTCGGGTCAAATCTGAAAAGTTAGTTTTGTATAAAATACAAAAGTAGTCCCTAGAGTTTCCAGTAAATTGAAACGCTAGCATTCAATGAGAATAAATTGCAGATTGAGTGCTGCAGTTTCAGAAATTGAATGGGCGGATTCTGGGGGTGTAACTCTCAGAATTAAATGACCATTAATGGCTGCGGTTTCAGAAAAAAGCCTATAAAAGGCAGCTCTGCCCTCTCATTTCAGACACAACATCAATCACACACACAGCATACAACATCATATTAGAGAGAGAATCGCACCACCAACAGCTCAACCTGTGGTTCGGTGCCATTTCCACGTGAACCACTCTGAGACAGAAGTTGTACCTTGGGAACAAAGTCCCGAGAATCAGAAACCTAAAAGGTGGTTCGAGAAATATTGTTTAAGGGAAACTGCCCAGCAGTTACCTTTTCTTTTTATTTCAGTCCTTTTATATTCTGTTCATTTCAGTACTGTTTAAATTCTGTAATTTACTTTCCAGTCCTTTTAATTCTGTAATTTACATTTCCAGTACTGTTTACTTTTCTGTATTTACTTTCCAGTCTTTTTTATTCTGTTATTTACATTCTGTAATTTATATTTCAGTTCTGTAATTTCTTTTCTTTACAGAAACAGTCCAGAAATTTAGTAATCATACTATTCTGTCTGGCTGTTTCTTTTAATTGACAAACAGTCCATCAATATAGTGTTTATACTATTCTGTTAGATAGTTTCGTACAATTACAATTCAGTCCAGCAGTTTAATAATTTATATTAAATCTGTCTGGAATTTAATTATTGTAATTTAAATTCTGTACGAGTCAGGAATTTTGTAATCGAGTAATATTCCTTTTTATAGTGAAATAAAATTGTTTATTTCCATTTCAGTCTTTGTCTTTTACTTTATTGCTTTTCGATATAATAAGAACCAACACAAAATCCCTCCTTAAGGGGCAGAGCAACCCACAAAAACACGTCATCTCCTTAGTGGCAGAGTTACCCACGTACACGCTTCTCCTGAATGGGCAAAACTACCCAATCGAACAAGTCTCAAATAGTGAGACTAATAGATCTTAGATTTACCCACTTTACTTTGTACACAAGTTGTACAATAGACAAGTTTATTAAACTTGTTCAAAATAAAAAAATCAATGTGATCGAATGTATGAAACAACGTTAATGACACACACGAATATATGTATAAATGTTACAATATTTTTTCTCAAATAAAAACTCTCTTCTTTCAATATGATATAGTATATATTCTAATGTTGAAGAGGTATTTGGCTTGTATCGAATGTACGATAACGTCGATTGAATAATCGAATTGGCAAGTCTTCACCGTCGAATGAAAATAAATAGAGATTAAGGAAATGAGGAAATAATGAAGGATTGCAAGCATCAAGAAGAAGCATCACATTTCCTTAATCTCTATTAATCTTCACATTTCCTTAATTGATTATTTCCTCATTTCCTTAATCTCTATTAATCTTCACATTTCCTTAATTGATTTATTTATATTAATGAAGGATTGCAAGCATCAAGAAGGATTGCAAGGCTTCACCAATCTCTATTATTTGGTTCAACAGATGTAATGGTGGATGACTGGATGGTAAAGAAACCAGAACGACGATGTGGCTCTGCCTAATCGACGGTGATATGGCTCCGCTTGATTGAGGACGGCGTGCTCTAACTATCTCTCTTTTCTTTTTCATCTCTTTCCCTCTTTTTATTGAATTTTTTCCTCCAGCATTTCTCATGGTTTCTAGGTTTGTTTGGATTTCCCCATATTTTTCAAGTATTGTTTTCCTTTAACGAATATATTGTTGTTGGTAGGGAGTTCCAGCTCAATTCTGCTCAAGTTTTGTTTATTAGCTTAAAAAACTGCAAACAAACATGCACGTGCTTTTATATTTCAAAAAAAACATGCACGTGCTTTTATATTTTCTTCATCTTCTTTTGCAACAGCTTGACAAGTTTGATTTGATATTTTCGTTTTTAGTTATAGTGCATTTGTTGGTGAATTGGGATTTTTTCGTAAACGGATAAAACCATGATTTTATGCATTTTTTTGGGTTCTATGGTGCTATGCACTTTTTTTTTCTTCAAATTATGCATTTCTTTAAAAATTATACACTTTTTTTGGAAATTATGCATTTTTTTGAAAATTATGCATTTTTGTTTTTTGAAATTATACACTTTTTTCAAAATTATGCATTTTAGTAAACTTTATGCACTTTAACTCACCGTTATACATTTTATTATGCGATTTAGTGAACATTACACACTTTTATGAATTTTATACACTTTTATTATGCAATTTAGTGAATTTTATACACTTTAGAAAACTTTATGTACTTTAGTGAATTTTATGCACTTTTATTCATTTTTTATGCCACTTTTTAGACACGTATGCACAATCTATGCACTTTTTATGGACATTTTATGCACTTTTATGGATCCGTATGCATATTTTATGCACTTTTATTCACTCGTATACATTTTTTATGCACCTTTTATGTAACCGTAAGCACATTTCATGCACCCGTCTACACTTTTTATGCACATGTATGCAATTTTTATGCACCCATATGTATACAATTTTATTCACTTTTTATGCATTTTTTTACATGTATATACAATTTTTATGCACCCATATGTATACAATTTTATTCACTTTTTATGCACCCATGTGTATGCACTTTTGAATTTTTGATTTTTTAATGAATTTTTTCAAAAAAAAAAATTTGAATTTAATATTATTATTTTATTAATTTTCTGATATTATTTTTTTTGTTAAATATTATGAATTTTTGATATATTTGTCATGGTTTTTGATTTTAGAGAGATAAAGTGAGTGTTTGATATATTAAATGATTTTTAAGTTTATATAGTTTCTAAAAAATGGACTATTGAGAAAATCTATCTTTCAAAAGTGTACTTATGGATAATAAATACTAAAAAAAAATAGGTTATTGGTCATTGAACTTCTTTTTTATTATTTCTGGTTTCTCTACAAATTGTGTAGATATGACAGCAGAGACGGAACCAGTATGATTTTTTTCGGGGGGTCGTACTGCAAAAAATATGTCGAATAGAAAAAAAGGGTCTAATACAAAAATAATTATTTTTTTCTATGTTCAACATAACATAAAATAAATATGAAATTAAGACAAAATACAACAAAATACAACAAAATAATTTTTTATGTAATCTTTTTTGAGAAAATACAATGGATATTTAGAAAATTTGGTAATTTCAAAATAAAAAAACATAAAATTTTAGAAAAAAAAAGCCAACATGATTTGAACTCCTAAACTTCCACTATCTTATGGTCCAATTTTACCATTACACCAACAAATATTTTGCAGTACGGCCCCCCGAGATGTACGGCCCCCTAATTAGGAGGATTATCAATGTATTTATTTCAGAATTTTTATAATTACATGTATAAAAAAAAATTAAAAATTATCATCGGATCACGGCATCCCAGCCCCTCTTGGGTCTGCCCTGTATGACAGTGAAGTAACAGACTGCAATGTAAATCGACTGTTATATTAAACTTCTGATGTGGACTCACCAGTTTTAATTTATAGCTAGAAATGGACGGCGCACTACACAAAAAAGTGTAGTTGTGTACTCACTCGGAAGTGTTATTAATTAATAGTTTGAAATTCACATGTGGGTTGTGGGGTAAAGGTACAATACAACACCCAACAATTATTGCCATGCAAAATATGAAACACGTTGGCATAGTATCATATTGTTCGCCAAATAATCGTGCATTCTAGAATTGCAGGTGTTTATGCTTACTCCGTCTTTTTTTTTTATGTTTCGACAAATAATCGTTCATTCTAGAATTGCAGTGTTTATGCTTACTCCGTCTTTTTTCTTTATAAAAAAAATATCTAAATAACACTAATTTACTAATTAAAATTTAATAACAGTATAACAACTGTTTTTAAGTGTTGATAATAATTATTGTTGTTGTAACAAGTCGTATAATGACAACGCAGTTGTTGTTGATTGTTATCCTATTATTTTCTTGACAATATTATTCTATGGTCGTCGTAATAGAGATTATTTTGATTTAATGATTTATTATAACTGGCGAGGGAATGTCGACACCCACTCGTCCGGGGCAATACCATCACAACAGCATGCTATCCGGGTCTGTCAACCATAGGCCACGTATCACCCCGGATCTTGAGGACCGGTCTGTGACCATGCCGGCCTAGGAAGCGTATCAAGTACGCTTTCCCAATTAATGCTGCTGCTCCCTTGGGGGACCCTTTAAGTGTTTAATCGACGTGGCCCAATCACAGGCAATCTCCTGTGGACCCCGGAAAAGGACAGTACTCTTGTCAGAGCCATAAATGACCTAACGCCGTTGGATAAGTGTTTTACAGTACAGTGATCCAAGGGTTAATACACCTATGATCATACTATAAATACCCCCTCTAATACCACTTAGAAGGAGACAGGCAAATACAGAGAGGAGAGATAAAGCAAAAATAACCCGGACCCCTAGAACACCACCTGCGATACCCGACACCCCGACCAGTAACCGGCCCGATCCCTCACCCTTAATTATATTCCTACTTTCAGTCCACGCCAATACTGACTTGATCGTTGGAGAGGGAAAACCTGGTACCAACCCCGAGCCCCTGTTCGTTTCTTGTGCAGGCACGAAGGGCACCTCGTCACCGAAGCAGACATCACCAACGTCGGACACCTCGGAAGATCGGAGCCGACGCGAATTGATTAAGCCAAGCTTGGGAATAAAATCAGGCTCGCCAATTGGCGCCGTCTGTGGGAATCATAGAACGCGTTAGCTCTGACGTTCCGCCTTCATAGAAAACATGTCTGGCAATAACCGATTCGACACCCCGTCGTCTCGACACACCCCCGTTCTTGGGATGCCTAGGACACTTTCTTTCGGTGAGACCCCGAGAACCGCATCTATGAGGGATCCCGCCCCCTTAACGGCAATACCTGCGACACCTCGATCACGGACCGAGCTGACAGAGATGATGCTCGATGTCCACGAGAAGGAGCTCGTCGCGCTTGCTTCCCAGAAGGCATTGATAGCCACGCTGATGGCACCGGAGCCCGAGCCCGTCCTCCAAAACGCAAGCCAAGTCGAACCGGTCCTCCGACCCACTAAAAGCGTGATGTCCCGGTTGGGACCCCACCGACGACCCCCCCTAGAGACTCCCAGAGATCCAACTAGGGGTGAGGAGTCGGAGCGCTCCGACGAAGGGAACTCTCGTCGTGGCGACGAGCGAAGTGTGCACTCACGAATCCGCTGGCCGAATGACAGTTATGGATCGCAGCCAGAGTCGAGTCGTGCACGAACTGAAAAGCTTCCTCGTAGACGGAGACGCAGCCGCCGCGCTGGCCGAGATAAAGCCGCAGACGAAGCAGCATTAAAAATCGTTGCCTCCACCCGCAGCACTCCGTTCTCAGACGAGATAGAGTACAGTGCGCCCCCCGGAAATTTTACTGCCCCCGTTCTCCAAGTCTTCAATGCGGATTCTGACCCGGAAGCTCATCTCCGGCACTATCGATACCAAATGAATCACTGGTCCCACCTCGATAGGCTCATGTGCAAATGCTTCCCCGCCAGCCTGGGGAGGTTGGCAAGTAAATGGTTCCAGTCTCTGCCTGCCAACTCCATCCACTGTTGGGATGACCTAGCCTATGACTTTGCACACCGGTTTATCAACTTGAAAGAAAGGGTTGCCCAACCGGAACAATTGTACCAAGTAAGGGCCCAACCTAAAGAGACTCTCGAGAGTTATGACAATCGGTTCTGGCAAAAGCACGCGGAGTGTGCCGACTGCCCCGATTCTACTGCCATAGCTGCTTTTAGGCAGAACATGATCATAGGGAGCAGGATCCGCAACGAAATGATAGCAACCCCTTCGAGCACGGTTTCTCAACTCCGATCACTGATCAAGCAGCATGTCGACATTGAGAAGGACATGAGATCTGCTGGGGCAATTCGCTCGGTCGCTAGCATCGAACAGCCCCGTGAGAGGACCGTCTCAAGAAGCACCCGGAGAGATCGCCCCATAGCGGAAAGAATGGGGAGACCTCGTATAATGGAGAGTCCGCAACCAGGCCCCAAGAGGAGAAGAGAGGAGCCCCGTCGGGCTGGCCCTTCAAATCCAGGAAATGCCTACTCCACTACATTTCGCCTTCCGTTGACCGACCTGCTTTGTGAGATCGAGAACGAGCCGTTCTTCTCCTGGCCCCTCCCACTACGGAACGAGCCGGCCCACGGGCCCAATGACAAATTCTGTGACTATCACAGGGGCCGCGGCCATCGTACCAGTGAGTGTCATGGTCTAAAGGCAAGGCTGGAAGGATGGGTCCGAGACGGCTTGATGAATAAATACATCAAGTCACGAAGGGACTCCGAGGGAGACCGAGAAGGGGCCGGTGAAAGGCAACCGGACCTCCCTCCACCGGTGATGACTTGTCAGGTTATCCATTATGGGCCGAAGAAACCGAAGCCAAACGGAGCAGAGAGAACCGAGGCCCGTGAGGCAATAATGAAGCAGCACATTTTCCTCGCCAAGAGCCCGAGCCCCCGGAAGAAATGCAAGCAGGGTACCAAGCCAGGTCTAAGCTTCACAGACTTCGACCTGGTGGGGGTAGACCTGCCCCACTACGACGCCCTTGTTATCACGGCCCAAGTAGGCCATTGTTCAGTAGGACGAATCCTCGTCGATCAAGGGGCGTCGGTGAATATACTCTTTGGAGACCTCTTCCAAAAGATGGGGCTGACGGAAGAGCAGCTAGATACCAACGCCTCTCCCCTGTACGGATTCAACTCTGAGGCTGTTCAACCTAGAGGGAACATAACCTTGCCTGTTAAAACAGGAACCAAGGTTATGAGTGTGGAGTTCACGGTGGTGGACGTCCCCTCCTTTTGCAACGTCATACTGGGGCGTGCGTGGCTTCATGAGATAGAGGGCGTCTCCTCCACTCTGCACCAAAAGATCAAGTACCCAGCTGTGGCTGGGGTCGAGATCATATCGGGAAACCAAAAGGTCTCAAGAAGCTGTGCTATGGCCGTGTACTCCGGCAACAAACCGGTTCCGGTCCAGAGTGCTATGAACATAGAAGCCGAGGATCCCAAGCTGCTGAGGGAATTGAACAAGAAGATGGGACCTGAAGCTGAAGAGAAGGTAGAAGGGGGCTTGCTGAAGATCCAGATCCCCGGATACGACGAGGACCACTTTTTTTATGGTGAGCGCGAAGCTAAGTAAGCCCGAGGTATCCGAGCTCGTTACGCTCCTGCTCCAGTACCTCGACAACTTTGCATGGTCCCCTAACGAAATGCCAGGTATCAGCCCCGACCTTGCCTGCCATAAATTAAACGTCAACCTGGACGCGAAGCCTGTGATGCAAAAGGGGCGCTGCGTCAGTCCAAAGCACGCCGACGCCATCAACGAAGAGGTACAAAAGCTTCTGCTGGCCGATGCCATCAGAGAAGTTTATTATCCTAGGTGGCTCGCTAACCCCGTAGTGGTCCCCAAGAAGAACGGAAAGCTACGAGTGTGCATAGACTACACGAGCCTGAACCGAGCCTGTCCGAAGGATCCTTTCCCCTTGCCCAAAATTGATCAGATAGTGGACTCCACGGCCGGAGCCGCCAGAATGAGCTTCCTGGACGCCT
The DNA here is from genome assembly GCA_963682055.1 of Primula veris. Classification (NCBI taxonomy): domain Eukaryota; kingdom Viridiplantae; phylum Streptophyta; class Magnoliopsida; order Ericales; family Primulaceae; genus Primula; species Primula veris. The sequence goes on along the minus strand of OY821749.1, from coordinate 6,807,746 downwards.
GCTCCGGCTATCACCAAATACCCATGTCGGAGGCTGATCAAGAGAAAACTGCCTTCATAACTCCAAGGGGGAATTACTGTTACAAGGTGATGCCCTTTGGGCTCAAGAATGCGGGGGCAACGTATCAGAGGATGGTCACCAAGATATTCTCCAGGAATATAGGCCGGACCATGGAGGTCTATATTGATGACATGGTGGTAAAGAGCGCCCAGGAGGGGTACCACCTCTCCGACCTTAGAGAAGTTTTTGAAACAATCCGAAGACACGACCTCAAACTGAATGCTTCCAAATGTGCCTTTGGGGTTGGGGCCGGAAAGTTCCTAGGATTCATGGTGACACACCGCGGCATAGAGGCGAACCCAGATCAAATCTCTGCCTTGAAAAATTTAAGGACCCCAGAAAAGAGAAAGGACATACAAAAGCTAGCCGGGATGGCCGCAGCCCTCAACCGTTTTATTGCCCGGTTCGGGGACCGATGCAAGCCGTTCTTCACGGCTCTGAAGGCTCAGAAGAAGTTCGAATGGAACGACGAGTGCCGGAGTGCGTTCGCCGAGCTTGCGAACTACCTCGGACGCGCACCTCTATTGACCAAGCCGAACACCGGCGATGTCCTTGCTCTGTACCTCGCCATGTCCGAGATAGCAGTCAGCGCCGTCCTCATCAAAGAGCTTGGCAGGGAGCAAAGGCCAATCTATTACGTAAGCAATACCCTCCTTGACGCCGAGGCTAGGTATATGCCCCTAGAAAAGCTCGTCCTAGCCCTCGTGATGGCCTCGCGAAAGCTAGCCCACTACTTCTCGGCACATAGTATCGTGGTATATACGGATCAGCCCGTCCGGGAAATACTCCAGAAGGGGGATCTATCTCGACGTATGACGAAGTGGGCTTGCCACCTGAACGCATACGACATCCGGTACGAGCCACGAACGTCCGTCAAAGGGCAGGCCCTAGCTGACTTTGTGGCAGAATTCACCGGAACAACCACATCTCCAGGCATCAAGGAGTGTAACCAAGAAGCATGGACCTTGCATGCAGACGGAGCTGCCAATAAAAAAGGATCCGGTCTCGGCGTGGTACTCCGATCCCCTATAGGTGATGTGATCAAGAAGTCAATGCAGCTTGACTTCCGAGCCACCAATAACGAGGCAGAGTATGAGGTCGTGATCGCCGGCTTGAAAATGGCCCGAAGCCTCGGAGTCAAGAAAATACTGGTGCACACCGACTCCCTGCTAGTCAGCAGCCAGATTAGTGGTGAATTCCAGACAAAGGACGAGAGAATGGCCAGCTACGTAGCCGTCGCTTCCGGAATACTCCAAAGCTTCGAATTTCGAGAAATCGTCAACATCAACAGAAATGAGAACACTCATGCCGACGCATTGGCAACCCTAGCCTCGGCCATGCGTGATGGGAAAGAGAGAGTCATCACCATAGAATACGTCCCTTCGCCAAGCATCGAAGCTAAGGCAAGAGTTAACGTAGTGACTGACCTCCCATTGGAGCCAAGCTGGATGGGCCCCATAGTCGAATACCACCGCTCCGGTGATCTGCCCGACGATAAGAAGGAGGCTGAAAAAATAAAAAGAAAGGCCCTGGGGTTCTGGCTAGCTCCCAACGATAAACTCTATAAGAGGTCGTTCTCTGGGCCCTACCTGCTCTGTGTCCATCCCGACATGGTGGAGAGAGTCATGGAAGAAATACACGAGGGAGCATGTGGGAGCCACACCGGGGCCAGATCGCTAGCAAACCGGGCTCTGACCCATGGGTATTGGTGGCCCCTTATGCAAAAAGACTCCAAAACGTTCGTGCTCAGGTGTGAGAAATGCCAGAAATACGCGCCCATACCCCGAGCCCCGGCGCAAAACATGAGCAGCGTGACCTCGCCTTGGCCTTTTGCACAATGGGGCATGGATATCGTCGGACCATTCCCCATGGCCCCGGGGGGGGGGGGGAAGTTCCTCCTCATGGTCACTGATTACTTCTCAAAATGGGTAGAGGCCGTGGCCTTAGCAAAAATCACAGAGGCCGAGGTGATCCGTTTCCTGTGGAGAGACGTGATCACCAGATTTGGAATCCCCTACTCGATAGTCGCGGATAATGGGGGACAGTTCACCGGAGTCAAATTGAAAGCAATGTATGCCAAATATCACATCAGGAACTATTACTCGACCCCATCGTACCCCCAGTGCAACGGGCAAGCCGAGGTATCGAATAAAACCGTCCTCGACAGCATAAAAAAGAGGCTAGACGAGTCCAAAGGATGATGGGCCGATGAACTGCATCACGTCCTATGGGCCTACCGAACGACGAGAAGACGGGGCACCCAACAAACACCCTATAGCCTCACTTACGGAATGGAAGCTATCATCCCGTTAGAAATTGGGCTCCCTTCTCTAAGAACCGACATGATGGAGAACGGGCTGAACGAAAAAATGATGGGCCTCGAGCTCGAATATGCTGAAGAACGAAGGGAAGTCGCGGCCATCCGTAACGCCGAGTATAAAAACGAACTGGGACGTTCCTATAACAAAAGAGTGAACGCCAGACGTTTCCAAGACGAAGACCTCGTGCTACGGAAAGTAAACAACAACACAAGAGTACAGTCCGACGGCAAGCTAGGCCCATATCGAATCCTTGGTGCAGTAGGGAACGGGGCCTACCTGTTGGGTCGCCTTCCCAACGATGTCCCGGTGGACCGACCATGGAACGTCAACAACCTAAGGAAGTACTACCAGTAGGGCTCGGCCTTTGTGTCTTGATGTAAATAAGAATATGATGTAAAATATGCCTGTGAGCTTTATGAATGAAACTGTTGTTATTTCAAAATCACCCCGGCTTACATTGCAATTTATTTTCTAAGTGTTTCAGAACACGAGCCTATACGACACCCCGGTTCCTATTTATTTGAATTTTTCAGTTCATTTAAACATTCTAAGTGTTTCAGAACACGAGCCTATACGGCACCCCGGTTCCTATTTATTTGAATTTTTCAGTTCATTTAAACATTCTAAGTGTTTCAGAACACCCGAGCCTATACGGCACCCCGGCTTACATTGCAATTTATCTTCTAAGTGTTTCAGAACATGAGCCTATACGGCACCCCGGTTCCTATTTATTTGAATTTTTCAGTTCATTTAAACATTCTAAGTGTTTCAGAACACCCGAGCCTATACGGCACCCCGGCTTACATTTATTTGAATTTTTCAGTTCATTTAAATTCTACAAGTGTTTCAGAACACCCGAGCCTATACGGCACCCCAGCTTATATTTATTTGCATTTTATGATGTGTTAATTCGAAATGTGAGTTATGTAAAATGAGTGTCCCGACGCCGAAGCATAAGGGCCCACTCATTGGGAGCACATACATAAACGGAACACACGAAGGAAAACAGAAATAAACACAAGAAAACAGAAATAAACACAAGTCCAAAGTCCAAAGCCCAAAATTGTTTTCATTTCGTATTCATCAAAAGCTATTACAAGCTAAAGTACCAGAAGGAAATTACATCGAAAACAAAATCTAAAAATTACATGAAGCCCTAGGCTGCCCCCTCATCATCATCTGCTTCGTCGTCCGAGAGGGCTCGAGGGGTTAGGGGGACCACCTCGGGAATGGGAGCAGAGGGGACGGGAACAAGGATGTTTTCCATGTTCCACACCGGATGATCCGGTCCCGCCCTCATGAAAGCCGCCGCCTCAGACCAGCCATCGACATAGAAGGAATTGAAATCCTTCTGTGCCGATAAGGCCAAAGCGGCGCTCATCTCGGCCTGCGTGGCTTCGACCGCAGCCTTTACCTTGGCAGCAACGCCTGCCTCGGCTTCTTGCAGAGCCACCGCCACAGCTTGGGCACGCTCCTCGGCAGCTTGGGCACGCTCCTCGGCTTCGGTCTTAGCCTTCATGGCTTCAGCTCTCCGAGCTTCCACCGAGGCGTTTAGGCCTTCGGCCTTCTCTGCCCTTTGTCGGGCCTCCTCTGCCCTCTCCAGGGCCTCTTCTGCCTGCTTGGCACTAGCCTCGGCCTTTGAAGCCCATGACCTCACCAATTGGCCTTGATGATAGACATACTGGTTCATCGTCAAGTAGGCCTACAACAGAAACGATAAACACTTAGCAAATTTAGGAAGCAAACGAAAAACATATAAGAATGGCACTACTAAAACAAAAACTTACCTGTGGGATCATGGCCATGGCCGACGCCATCGAAGAGGCGAGGTCCCGACCACGATGGTCAGCCTCGACGGTTTGCTGCTGGAGCGCGGCCAGAGCAAGCAGGCCAGCAGAGGGGTGACCCTCCATGATGCTCCGCACCCCAGTTGCCGCCTTCACCTCCTCTGGGGTATGGACAGGCATCCTGTGCGACGGGGAGCCAGAGCCAGAGCTTGAGCCTGAGGCCGGAGCATTCGGCAGCGGACTCTTCGCCTGAGCGGTTGTCACCGCTTGCTCTTCCGCAACCACCACAGGTCGGCCAGTCTCCCTGGGCTCTGGGATGACCACGACATCCTCCCTCGGCTCAGGTTCCCCGGTCCTGGCCTTCTTCGAATCCCGAAGGGCCTTCGCCTCCTCCCTCTTCCTCTTATCGACCTCTGCCTTGCGAGCGGCTCGTTCACGTCTCGCCTCCCCCCCAGATCTTCCAATTTCTTTAAGGCCATTGCCTTAGCATCCGCAGAAGCCACCTCAAGCACCTCCTCATCCCTAGCCTCCTTCACCCCCTCCTCTGCAGCCTCGGGCTCAATCATCACATCCGCCTCGGCAACCTCATCGTCAGCCCCCGCCTCGACGGCATTTTCTTCCACCTCCTCCTCTTCATCAGAATGGACCACCTGCACATGCCAAACGAGAAAGAAGTTAAAAGAATCCACAAAATTTAGCTAAGTGTAAAACTAAAAATCTAACGAAAACAAGAAGGGACTTACCCTGGTCCGCGACGTGCCTAGAGCCAGCCCGATCTGGCGTGCCTCGGGAGAGCTGTCTTCTAGCCGAAGAGGGCTCACTGCCGCAGGCTCCCTAGACCTCAGGGGAAGAACCTCTGGCAGAGGTTTCCCATGTTGGTCTATGTAGGCACGGGTACCGTCCGGCCCCACCCTGTAGTGGAGGACGGTACCATCCGGCCGGGTCTCCCAGAGAACCCCGGCCGATGCAGGAGCAAAGGAGGCCACCGTCACAGCATTCGCCTTGCTGCCTGTCTTCAGCTTTGGCGCCCTCTTCACGACAGGCCCCTCAACAACCTCGGGCTCTCCTGCCACCTTGGGAGGGAGGGTCGATTATAGGCCCTTCTCCTTCTCCCACCTTTCCCTGGAGTACCCCACGGGACAGAAGGTTCTATGGGGCCATAAGAAGCCGTTCCCCTTACAGCTGGTAGGGGAACCGCATGTTAGGAAGCGCTCAGCATCGCGCGCTCCCATGTCGTCCCCATCTGGACCCCACCAATTGAGGGCCACATCCAGCGACGCAATGTTGGGTTCGCCGAGGCCCCTCAGCTTCGCGGCCACTGTGAGCTTATTTTCCTTGGTGCTGAGCACCCTCCCCGGTCTGGACGGGAGAATCAGGTCGGGGCGACGAAGCCAGTGGCCCTCCACCACGATCACGTCCTGAGTGTAACCCCGATTCGAATCGGAGTTACCCGTGATCAGCTGATTGTGAGCTCGGCACGTCAAGTAGGGTTGCCTGCTCTTGGATTGGGAGCTTGGCTCGGTCTGCAAAAATTCATAGCAGGCCAAGAGCTCCCTAAGCCCCAACGGTTCCGGAAGGGCCGGGCCCAACAGGAGGTTGAGGGCCTTCATGCCGGCGCAGACGCGGTGCGCCTGCAATGGCCATTGGCATGGGAGAGTCTGCGTCCAGGCGCATAACTCCCCCAGCAGCTCTGGTATGGGGAGGTTGGTGCCCCCATACATGAGAGTGGACAGGGAGAGTGTCACCATCGTATTTGGATGGGCTACAATCCCATTCATCTCGTCAACGGTCTAGCATTTCCGAAGTGTGAATTCGTCGCCAATCCCACATAGGAGGCGAAACTCGTTGAGGTCGGGCCCATGGAGCCTCACCATTATGCTGTTGTCGTTTACGGCCACGGACAGGGCCGGGTCGATGACCATTGCCCGGAAGGGCAAGGCATTTTCCATTACGGCCAGGCACCGTGGTTGTGGGGCAACCATCGGACCTTTGCCAGCTCCGTGGGTTATCACCATAACCGGTTAATGATGAGTAGATTTGCTAAGTATGAAGAGAGAGAGTAAGTTGATGTGGAAGTTTTAGAGAGAGAGTGGGAAAGTGAAAATGAGATTTCACTAAGGGTATTTATAGACCCCAACCAGAAGATGAAAAGACATTTACCAGAAGGTGAAAAGACAGAAACGGCTCGATGTACGAACTCCCACATGAAACCGCCACTGCGCAATCGACGCGTTCCACGTGTACAGCAGGCAGAGGTCATCTGCCAAGTGTCATTCACCAGCCGTTTTTAGCATTAATAGCATTGAGGGGATCGAAGAGACAGAGGCGGCGCCTCATAAATGCACGATGGGCGTGCTCCACGTGTTAAAAATTCAGGAATACAAGAACACGTGTCAATAAGACAGACCATGTTAAGGTACCTCCACACCGCCAGACGTAAGAACAGGATGACCGGAGCCCCCGTAATGACTAGAGATCCTTGTCGACCTCGTCCTTAACAACGACTCCGGACAGGGAGCTGTTGGCGAGGGAATGTCGACACCCCCTCGTCCGGGGCAATACCATCACAACAGCATGCTATCCGGGTCTGTCAACCATAGGCCACGTATCACCCCGGAGCTTGAGGACCGGTCTGTGACCATGCCGGCCTAGGAAGCGTATCAAGTACGCTTCCCCAATTAATGTTGCTGCTCCCTTGGGGGACCCTTTAAGCGTTTAATCGACGTGGCCCAATCACATGCCATCTCCTGTGGACCCCGGAAAAGGACAGTACTCTTGTCAGAGCCATAAATGACCTAACGCCGTTGGATAAGTGTTTTACAGTACAGTGATCCAAGGGTTAATACACCTCTGATCACACTATAAATACCCCCTCTAATACCACTTAGAAGGAGACAGGCAAATACAGAGAGGAGAGATAAAGCAAAAATAACCCGGACCCCTAGAACACCACCTGCGATACCCGACACCCCGACCAGTAACCGGCCCGATCCCTCACCCTTAATTATATTCCTACTTTCAGTCCACGCCAATACTGACTTGATCGTTGGAGAGGGAAAACCTGGTACCAACCCCGGGCGCCTGTTCGTTTCTTGTGCAGGCACGAAGGGCACCTCGTCACCGAAGCAGACATCGCCAACGTCGGACACCTCGGAAGATCGGAGCCGACGCGAATTGATTAAGCCAAACTTGGGAATAAAATCAAGCTCGCCAATAACTGTCTTTAGTAATAATAGGTTTCATGGATCGAATTCTGTTGGTAGCTGTTTCAATGACTTGAACCAATCCTTGGCTCTAGTCGGAGAAATTACTATGGGCCTAGAGGGGTCACATGACCCCTCCTGAATTTTGGATTGAAATTAATATTCTACATACATGTCATTTGTGGTTTTATCTCAAACTATATGATACATACTTAATTTTTCATTGTTTCTATTTTCTCATTTATCATACTAATTACGCAGTATATATTAAGAAAGTTAGATAAAGACTATTGAGTACATTGTTTTAAAATGTCAAAAAACTAAACAAGAAAACTAAAAAAATTAATATTTAGTCAGTAACACAACAATGTTTTTAATTTTTTTGATCAAATATAATACTTATAATAGCCCCTAGTTTTCGCAAGTTCAATTGGTTTTTTTTTTAAAGTTAAAAGAGTATTATATTTTTTTTAAAAAGGGACATAACCCAGACTTACAATAAAATCATATCATCAAAACGAAGGCTATAGCATGCCTTGTATATTTTTTTTTTATATAAATTGTGGGGGGAAAGCCCACCTTTTTATTAATAAATGGAATTAACAAATAACCAGTAACATCAAATGAAGCACTAAAGCTACAAGAAATGAAACTTGAGAAACTAAAACCAAAACTTTACAACTTGACTGACTAAAAAGAATTAACTTAAATAACTTTAAGGACCATCATAGCACTGGCCTTTGTACCTCACCCAGACCAAATAACACGTGTATTCATTCCCCCAAATTTCTATCTGAGAATGAGAACCGTCCCACTTAAGAGAGAGAAACCTTCATCTTCTTCATAAGAAACCTCTTCAATCGCAACCATAACCCATCAAAACCTTAGATTAGGTATCCCTTTTACTTCCAAATTTATGATGTTCTGCAATTTTTGATTTAATTCACCTATTTTAAAGTATTCTTTAAACCCCTCATCACAGCCCATATTTGCTAGCGCATCTGCTGCTCTATTTGCCTCTCTAACTACGTGCTGCATCAGGTATTCTTTGTCCTTCAATTTAAACTTGATTTCATCTATAATTGGTCTAATTTGCCAAGGAGCTGTTATATTTTTTGTGATTATATTAACCAATTGTAGCGAATCACTTTCCAAAATAATTCTATCCATATTCTTTAACTGTAGCATACGTAGAATAGCTGTAGCTTCTGATTCTATAGCTGATAGTCCTTTTGCCTTTTCTTGAAAACCATAGATAAAATTTCCTTTAGGGCCTCTAATTAATCCAACTATACCACAGGAATTGGAAATAGATTTAAAGCACCCATCTGTGTTGATTTTTACATACCCAGTTGGAGGATTTAGCCATTTCACTATAGAGACCCTCTTAACTCTAGCCACTGGTTTTGTTATGAATATATCATTTAAAGTCCAACACCTTGGGAAATTTTTGTTGTTTTTGGAACTTAAGTACAACATATCAGAAATTTGGGAACAAATAATAGAGGAGATCATCTCCTTGTTGTCAAATTTATAACTGCACCTAGCTTTCCAAATCATCCAAACAATTATAGATGGTAATAACTTCAGAGTGAAAGAATTGATACCATTTTTTTCCTTTCTAGCTGTTGACCACCAAGTTAGAAATCTCCCTTTGATACTAATATTAGTATTAATTATACCCATCAGCCCACCAAAATGATTCCATACCTCTAGTGCTATCTTCCCAGAACTAAACAAATGCTCTGTGTCTTCTTCTTGTTCACCACAACACTCACACTTTGATGCTAATTGTATACCAAATTTTTTTACTGCAGAGTCTAATGGCAAGGATTTGTTGAAAAGTTTCCATACGAAGCATGTGATTTTCAAAGGTAAATCCTTATCCCATTTATATTTATTAAACCAACTATCTTCATATTTTATTCTAGTAACATCCCAAGCAGATTTAAAAGTAAAAGTTCCCAACTTTTCATTTTTCCAAATAATCTCATCCTTTCCAAAAGTATTAGCTTTGAAGTCTTCTTTGAACAGTGATCTAAGATGAATAGGAATTTGCTCATTTATAATTTGTCTATCCCATCTTCCATTTTGCATCAAATCTTTGACTTTTAGGCTATTATGAATATTTGCATCATTTATTTTTCCTGTACCCAACCAATTGTCCAAATTAACAGAAATATTGCCATCCCCTACTAACCATTGCATACACGCTTCTACTCTTTCTCTTACTAATAGCATTCTATTCCATGTATTGTTCCCTGTTCTAGCTTTAGCCTCTACTGGATGTACACTTTTACAGTACTTTGCTTTCATAAACTTAGCCCATAAGGAATTGGAGGTTCTAAATTTCCACCACAGCTTCATAGCATAAGTAGCAGCAATATCTTTTAAGTTTCTTATACCTAAACCATCTTCCTCCACTGTTCTGCAAACTTTCTTCCAACTAACCCAATGATGCTTGTTTTTACCATCTTTTTCTCCCCACATAAAAGTAGCCAAAAATTTTTCTATTTCCTTTATAACCTGAAGAGGAGGATTCATTGCTGCTATGGTATATATAGGAATAGAACTACGCACATGCTTAATTAAGATTAACTTCCCCCCCCCCCCCCCCCCCATATTTAAATACTGAACTTTCCAACCAGATAATTTCTTTCTGATTTTCAAAACCAGTTCATGATAATTGATACACTTTTAACTTAACAATTTCTAGTTAAACTAGATAAACCAAATCACAACCTTGCTAAACTAGAAATATCTAAATAAACTACGGAGGGTTTAAGTTTCTTCCCATCTTCCTTTCAACTGCATCCATAGCGTTTTTTTTAGCTTTAATCTCCCTTTTTATCCTCTTACTCGACCAATCTCTCGGGTAGTCGTCAACCGATAGACCTCTTGGAGCTTTAACCGGAGTAGCTATGTTCTCACCATCGACGGAAACATTATCGTTACCCTCAACCAATTCATTTGAGCTCCTTAGGCCTTCCCCATTTTCCTCACTAGCATCAGAAGCTAAAGGGGTGTGTTTAGTTTCACATTGATCTCAACAGTTATCTTTCCCACATCCGAAGACTCTCCCCCTTCGTTAATGTACTCTTCCAATTGTGTTTTTAAGTCCACAATGACGTCGAAGGGGTTACTCACATTTAATAAGATTATTATAATCGACATATCGTATCAAACATAAAATATTAAACATAAAATAAGAAAAACAAGCATACAGATAAGTGTATGTATACACACACATGATATATGTATGTATAAAAATAAGTAAAAACATGTTCAATAAGTTAGTGTTACCAACAATTGTGTTTAAAATTAATGGATGCAATGATAAAAAGAAATTAAAAGCAATAGATGAAATGCTATATAGTCATTTGGAGGAAATATTCAACATGAACTGATCACCGCCGGTTCTAAAGTTTTGGGGGCTCGAGGCTAACCATAAATATGGGGCTTTTTTGTTTGTAAAATGGTGAAAATTTATCTAAAACTTGTTAAGAATGATACAATAAGCACATATCATAAGAATACAATTAATATAATTATATTAATGAAATTTCCTCTAAAGATCACATGAAAAAAAATTAAAATGATATTAGGAAAAGAAAGATATTTTTTTCTCAAAACAAATGACCAAATATGTTATACTTGGAAAAAAAACCCAGCCTTTTATGTTTTAATTAATTTATACGGGACTGAAAATTTTCTACCAGAAACTATGGGATTCTTAATGTAATAATTTATGTAGAAAAACAAAAATTGTATTGGATGGGATTTCAACCCCACACCCTAGAAATCCAAGTCAAATTGACAACTACTTCTACCAAACATATTACTACTAATTACACATTGAATTCCAAATATGTATACTAAACTCGGAAAGCGGAGGTTCTAAAATTAGGGGTAAATTATTCTTTAGTGACTTGGGTTTTGGTTTATTTTAAAATAAGTGATCTAAATTTTTGTAATTTTGGTTTTGTGACCTAAGTTTAACTCTGTTAGCAATTTAGTGATCTGCCATCCTATTTTTCAAAAAAAAAAAACATATTTCTTGCTAAAATGACTAAAATACCCTCAGATTTTGAAGGGAAATTGTATATACAGCCATATATATATATATATATCACCCCTATATTTATACACCTCCCACTCTCTCTCTCTCTCACACCTCTCCCTCTATCTCACTAACTCATCAAAATGTATTGTTATTGCAAGATGAATGATGTCATTATCACTTCTTGGACCAAGAAAAATCCGGGTCGAAGATATGCTAAGTGTAAAGATGGTGTATGCAAATTTTGGCAATGGGTTGACCCACCAATGTGTTTTAGGGCAAAGAAAATAATTCCAGAATTAGTTGAAAGCATCAACGATATGAAGGATGAAATTAGCACATTAGAGGCAGAAAAAAGCTACTTAACTATGAAAGTAAGTGAGATGGAGGAAAAAAGTCAAGTTAAGCCAAAGCCAAAAACTGCCATTGCAACTTATTGTGGAGCTAAAAGATGGATTTTCTTAATTTGTATGGTTGTCCTTGTATTTGTGTTGCTGACAAATGTTAACGAAGGAAATGACTTATATAAGTTAGTTTGAGTAAATTTGTAACTTTGCTATGTGTTTTAATGAAAAATGTGATGCTTTCTTGCTGTAAATGTATGTGAAATCCAAATGTATTTGATTTTTAGTTGCTGAAAATTGTATGAAAAATGTGTGAGCCACTGTCAAACCCACTGTCAAAGTCAAAAAAAGAATTCCGATTACGACCAAGAATTGTGTCACGGTCAAATAAAGAATTCTGAAACCCAAGCAAGAAGTATGATCAGAATTCTGAAACCCAAGCAACATAATCAAAATTCTGAAACCCAAGTAAGTAGTATGATCAGAATTCTGAAATCCAAGTAAGCAGTATGATCAGAATTCTGAAACCCAAGCAGTATGATCAGAATTCTGAAACTCAACTGTGATCAAAGCAAGACCACATTCTGATCAAACTTGACACACAAAGTGTGATCAAAGTCATCATATCAGATTACTTTATGGCTCATATCAGACATAACAAGTCATCATTAAGCCCATTAACAATCAAATAAAAGACAAATTAAACAACCAAAACAACAATATCTGATGATAACATCATAATTTCATAAAAACATACTTCAAGTAAATTAATTCATTCAAATACACCACACCACAAAAGTATAAAGGATACATGTTTCCAAAAGGTTAGACTAAATACATATTTCACCAAAAGATCAACAAAAAAAAAAACTGATGTCACTCAAAAGCTAATACTCACCCAGAAGTGTTGCATTTCACATTTTTCTTTCCCTTTCTGGTTAGTTTTTTCATGGCTGCCAGGGTAAGGTACATGTTTTCATTTCTTTTTAAGTGGCCGGATGGCGGTTCTCTTTGATGTGGAGCCATTATCCCACAATGGAGCCTATCATCACTTGCATCTTTGTTGCTTGGCTCAATAACAACTGAACTCTCTTGTGTGTACACTCCTCCATGAAATGCAACACTTTCTTGTGTTGGTGGTTCCACTTCATCATCAGACAAGTGGATTGGTGGTCCTGGCGCACTTGGTTCTTTTTGTCTAGATGAAATCATTAACCTGGTGCTTTTTCTTACCTACATAGATAAAATACTTGTAAGAGTAAATAAAATATACTTGTAAATAGATACTATTTATAAAAAAAACAAGTAATGTGGGTATAAATAGTTTAATAAATATTACTTACCCCAAGGGTGGTGCCTCTTTTGACCTGTAATTTTTGAACTTTTGGCGCACTTCCACTTGCCTCTTCTTGTGAAAAGGGTACACTCCCACATGGTTGTCCAACACCTTGTGTTGACTGGGTGTTTTGCCTAGTCAACACATCTGCATAAGTTCCAACCTCATCCCAAAAACTCTCTCCACATGGTTGCCTCTTTTTGCCTCTTTTATTACCACCATTCTCTACATATTCTGTCCACTACTCAAACCCAATTTCCCTTGCATCTCTCTCATTCTCATCTTCAGCCTCATAATCGAAGCCAGTTTCAGTTTCATTCTCTCTCACATTCTCTCCAACATTTACATTAACATCCACTTGTTCTGGCTTATTTACAGTCACATTTTCTATCATATTTTCATTCACAACATCATCATCACTACTAGTATCACTCTCATCCACAATATGTGGCTCAACCCTCACTTGCTCATTCACAATATCATTAAATTTTCTCTTTCTAGTAGGTTTACCACAGCCCTTAGAGTTATTACCAAGATTTCCACACTTACTACACTTAACCTTATAGCCCTTTCTTGATATTTTGTTAGGGTCCCTATTCTTAACTGCTAGTTCCTCTTTTGCCTTTTTAATCTCATATGGATCTCTTCTCCTAGCCTTCCTTGGCTTACCCGTTTTTTTTGCTACAATTGGAGGTAACACTATAGTCTTATTTGTTTTCATCCACATGTCTTGGTCATTAATTGGATTTAGGGTGTTAGAGTATGTTCTCATGTAAGTCTCCATTGAATAACAAATATGAACAAATTGATGTGGATCCTTTTGCATATGGTGCAAAGCAACAATAGCATGCTTACAAGGTATCCCAGTCAACTGCCACACTCTACAAGAACACTCTCTCAAAGGTAGACTAACAACATATTGCTCAAGAAAATTATCTACCTCGTGTAAATCATTCCCATTATACTTACAAGCCCACTTGTGACTTTTCTTTCTCAAATCTTCAACTTTAGCATATATTTTTGGGGTAAGCATGCAATTTTTTCTTTTCATAGCTTCATTTTTTCTCATAATTACATCCATAAGATAAACTCTTATCTTTTCAAGCATAGAGAGAATTGGCATACCTCTATCAACCTTAATGCATTCATTAAAGCTCTCACAAAGGTTGTTTAGCAATAAATCACTTCTTGTGTGAGTTGAAAAATGTGATCTACTCCAATTATGACCTGTAATAGACATAAAACTACATTAAATCCTACTGAAAAAGCACATTTAATTGTATATTTTTATAGTAAAAACCACTATTTATTACCTGGCTTGGAAGACAACCACTTATAAGATTCTTCATTTATATATTTTATCTCCAATAAACCTTTCTCAAAGTGCTGAATGGTGGAAGCTCTAGCAGCTTTCCAAAGTAGGTCTTTTAGCACTTGACCTTTGAAATTTAGCTTGAAATTGTTATACAAGTGCCTAACACAAAACCTATGTTCTATGCTAGGCAAGATTTTGTCCACAACTTTTATCAATCCCTACAAATTATTGAAAGGAGATGTAAAAATACAAAATACTAACAAAATTATTACTGAACAAAACAGACAAATAAATTATAAAGTGTAGTATACCTTTTGTTTATCAGACATCAATGTATAGCCAGCCCCAATATCAAGCTTCAAATCAACTTTTAACAGATTTAGAAACCACTTCCAGTTTTTATAATTTTCAATATCCACCACTGCATAGACAAATGGATACAAACAGTTATTTGCATTTATTGCCACTGCAGTGAGGAGTACACCACCCTCTGGTCCTGTCAAGTGGCACCCATCTACCCCAAATAGTGGCCTGCATCCTTGTAAAAAACCCTTCTTTAATGCACCCCAACATATATATAACCTCTTAAATCTGGACTCACCTAACAACCCTGCTTTTTCTCTAACTTTCATCACCACAGTGGTGTTAGGATTTGATCTTTCAATTTCTCCAATATAATTTCATAAAACTGCATATTGCTCAGCAGGAGACCCCTCATTCATCCTTTTTGCAATATCCATAGCTCTATAACAAGAGCAAATACTCACTTCACATTCCATATCTTCAAATATTTGTTGCTAAAACTTGTAAGCAGCCCACTTAGGATTGTTCTTAAGTGGTCTTGCATATTTTTGAGCTTTAAACTTAGGCTTAGCATTGTTGTTTTTCAGGGCCCTAGGGCAAGAATGAATGTCCCTATAGGTTTTAACTTGAATTGTTGACTCATCCTTAGCTTTAGATGCATATATATACCATAGACACCCTTCAAACCTGCATTCCCCAATCATTTTTTCTGCAGTATTCCTCCACAAATGTACATCTTTAGCTTGTTGTATACCATAGTTGTGTACAACATCTCTAAAATCTTTTGTTGTTGCAAACTTCATACCAACAATGAACTGAACATGATCTTTGTCTGATTGAGAATAATATTTAAATCTGTTTTTCTTTCCACCCTCACCCTCATCTGATTCACTCTCACTAATTAGCTCACTTGCTTTTACATAGTCATCATCTATATCAGCATTAGCAGTATTGTCCACGGAGGGACCTTTAAACTTAGCCTTAGGCCTACCAGAACCTTTGCTTTTAGTTTTAGATACACCTAAAACACTAGGTTCATCATGAGACATAATATCACCATCATCATTTCTGCCTTTTTCCTCATCACTACACTAAATATTTCTAAATCAGAATCCTTACCATTCTCAAGCTCATTTTCTTCATCACTGCTACTTGAACTATAATCTCCATGATCTACTTCAGTGTACACCTCAACAACTCTATTCTCATCAACAAACCTACATATTGCATAGGCTTCTCTATTCTCATCAACAAACCTACATATTGCATAGGCTTCTCTATCATGAATTAGTTGGACTAAATTAGTGTCAAAGGATGACACTACCCTTTTATAGTACAACCTAGTTATACCATGACACCCTACTTCTGCAGCCATCTCAGCAATAGTAACACATGTTATATCATTAGGGTCATAAAAATCGATATAGTCAACCCTACCATTCTCATAAGAAAGGTTTTTATTCCCAATTAGAAAACCTCCATAATGTAGTTCAATTGTAAAGAAATTGGTATGTGGAGCTGCAACAAGATAAATGAAACGATTTTAACCCTACAGTACACTCTAAAATGCATCAATCACTTTAAATATAAAAATACAAGGGACGATTTTAAATAAGATCATAATCCAACTAAATATTGCACCCCAATAAAAATATTTAATTTTTTTTTACTAATTGTAGTATTTACTAATTCTGTTTTTGTAAATTATGGTGTGCTTTTGAATTTTTAAATGTTCAAAAACTTAAACATTAGCAAAAAAAGAAGTAGATATATAAAACAGAATTTAAAAAAAACAATGAAAAGGGGGTAACTAATAAGCAAAATTTAACAAAAAACATACACAAAATTAGTATTTTAAAGTCAAACAGATAAAACATATTCTGAAAAAAAATTGTCGAACATTAAATAATAACTAGTCACTTTTTCATAATTTATCCAAAAAAATTCACAATTTATCCAAAATACAATAACAAGAGAGAGATAAAGAGCACTTACAATATTGGGGCGAATGAACATTTTCACGCACACACCAACCCATTAATCGTCTCTTCAATTGGTCGTCTGTATAAACCCTAATATACATATAGAATTGCATGTGTAGTTAGTAACACTTGAATGTTGACATGTTAGGACTAGCAAACGATATTTGTAATATATATGCTACTGAATATTGATTAATATGTTGATCTATATTGTACTGCTAGCATACCATGCTTGAATACTAATTGTAATAGTATGCGTTAATTATTTGTATGTGTAAAACAAATATAGCGAATTGCATATCATTAAACCTGTGGAATCAAAACTATTTTTTTTGAAATAGTAGGGACCAGATTGCAACTTACTGATACTTATGTACTGCCTATGTATAAAACTGAATTTAGTTTAATTAAATTACAGTGGTGATCCCCATAGTGTACCTTACATTTAAAACAGTATATGTGTTTGCCTATGTATAAAATCGATGCATATCTACATAAATACATTCATGATAACTGGTTAATTGCCTAGTTAATAACCTTGCATGCTAATCGAACTAATTCTTGAATTACCATACTATAACCACTGTCATGTAATATTATTATTGCTGTTATGAATTTGTATGTTGCTGCCATGTACACTTGTGTAAAATATGGTAATTTGCGAAATCATATATTTTCACATTTAAGTTGGAAAAATTATGAACCTTCCCCAACTAGGCTTACCTATTTGGATATGATGTCTAGGAAAGATATAGGCAGAAGTCGATATCCTAATGAGGTCGGGTTTTAAGTGGCATTCGTGCCCTCCACCCTCACCGTCTTTCCTGGTCATTTATCAAGTAGAGCTACCGAAAGTGGTTGACTAAATAATAATTTTCCCGAGTGTGTTTATATAGTGATGTATGTTTCACCGAATTGGTGTTTCAGTATCGACCTGTCATTTGATCAATGAGAACCGATTTACATGAGAAGCAAAACTAATGTTTTTGAACCTGTCGTTTCGAAAAAACGTTTGTGCTTGTGCAAACTATAAACATATAAACCAGTCGTTTTATATGATAAATAATCCAGAACTCCCAACACCTATTGGATGCCATCTATGATGAGAAAAATCGTAAAACATACTTGCGAAATGACTGTTTAAACATTAATTTTAATCCGTCGCCACATGTTACTCACTCTAATGTGTGAAAATGTGATGCCCAAATTTTTTTTGGATGCCATCTTTGATGAGTAAAACACGAGTTTGTTGTTACCCTCAGGATGAATGCTAAGGCATTGATTTAATTCCGCCGCCATATTTGAGACGTGATGACGTCTATGCTGAACAAATGTCTGAAATTGACATATTGGAGCAATTCTTCACCAAAATACTAGTTTAGAATTGTATTCCATAAGCAGTATCGTGAATTTATGTTCACCATGTTCATTTATCTCCCATCTGTTATTGGATATGAAACTTACCCCGGTGAGTAGTTTTAATCATATTGGGTCAATGGCAAATTGTTTGCCTGATATTAATGCTCTTCGTGTATATTTTTTTCCACGAATCGAGAACCGAGACAAGTGTTATTTGTCTTGAACTGTCGCGATCCCGATGAATCGCCTAGCTAAGCAAGATTTTAGACAATCGTCAAAATCAAAAACTTGTGGCTCCAAGACAGTAATTAAAAGGAACAATATGGCCCGTTGTCACAAAGCAAGAGATAATGCGCAATGAGGCAACTCTATGCTATAAAGACAAAGGTCATGCACGGTTACTCCTTAAATAGTTCAAAACTATTATAAAGGTGAAAAAACCGATACTAATGTGGTTAAAGATAACTGAAAGGAAACTCTTGAGACCTCCGATTTTGTGGCTCAAATAAGTTTGGTACCTTTCTTTATTGATTTTGTTAAATCATTGAGCCATTTTTTTGCTCATCTGGATTATGTTTTTCCATTTGAATTATGATTTTTCCATTTGGACATACTTTTGGATTATGGTTTGCCTGTTTACGAAATTTCTCGAAATAATTTAAAGTGTTTTGAGCAAATTTCTTTGACAAATGTGACCAAATTTTAAATTATGAAATTTTAGGCAATACTTGTGGGGTAGTTGATTTTTTTTTGAAAATAGTGGGTAACAGTGTACCAAATAATTTCACCAACTATTTGCCTAAAAGAGTACTCAGTGACAACGATTCTGGACCTGTCGTTCCAAATCAAAATCTTTGGTAAAACCAAATTGATTTGTCAAATATGAAGTCTTATACTCATGTAGGTCCTGCCGTACCTTGTTGAGTTATAAAATATTCGAGAAAACCAGTGTTATCTGGTAATAGCTCATGAAAGAATTAAAATTTCTTTACATAGCCTCCATTCAATAAGACCAAAAGCGTATTTTAGAATAGTTGAAATGTCTTTCAAGTGGTTGCTACCACATTCTTTAAACCATTTAAAGTTATCTTATCATTTCGCCTATCGTCGAAATGATAAATGATTTAGATGCTAAGACATGATTGTCTATACTATCATTCGCCTGTCGTTGATTGATCAAAGCATTTTGATATTGTGGCATTAACCGGATGAGATATTCCCGGGTCAAAAGACGATGCTTGATTTATAATCGCATCGCATTTGGATTATCTTTGAGGAAATATTTCATGATTAATCCGAAATTCATGCCACTAATGCTCACTTTGAAAGACTAGTATATGTAAAGATCACGAAATGAACTCGTAGAATTCTTGTAAATAATTGAAGGAGTTATTATGAACTTATTCAACCATAAGACGGACCATAAATATAAATGATTATGGTTGATGCATCGACAATAAGGTCACATGATTATTGTTGTCCACAGAAATGCAGCATTTCCCAAACTTTTAGCTCTATCATTAAGTTGATGGCTCATGATCCGAATTATCCTGAAAAGTCTAGTCGACTTGATAATTCCGAAGAGTAAAAATTGAAATTTTGATTTGAATTACTTGAGTTTGGAAATTGAAATTGAACAGCCTGTTGATTATGTTCAGACCCAAAATGGACTGACGGAAAGTTTGAAAATACGACTGCAAATGATTGCACGCATTTCTTGGTCTTACGCACCAAGATTTATATTTTCATGTGGGGTTATGCTATTTTGCTGCATTGGTCCGTCATGAGGCTCATAGACACTCAAACACCATATGCGTACCAGCTGGTTACTGGTTATGAGCCAGAAGTCTCATATTAATGCGTGTTTAGAGTGATTAATTAATATTTTGATTGAGCCACTATAACGTTCAAAATATGGACCTCTGAAGGGGACATAAGTCGATTATGAATCCCCGTCCTATCATTTGATAGAGTAATCTTGGCAAGTGATCTCTTTACTGCATGATATGTGAAAATGACATCGTTAAGACTGTTTTCCCCGTCGTTAGGGGAAGGTTTGCACGTTACCGTTGATAAGAAATGACGTGAAATAACGTGGCAGAACCCACTCAGTCTTAGCTTGATCCCCAAAACTGCATTTAGAGATAAGTAAGTGCATAGACTTCCTCAAGTCTAACTAAATGCCAAACGCATTTAATGACTTTATGAGATGTCACGAGATCATTTATACCTGCTGCAAAATGCTTGCAAGGATAGACGTCCTTGTCGGACATCGTGTTCCTGTAGTAACATGTTGCTTTGGCCGAACCCGCCAAGTAAAGGACGATGCCGTCAGCCGTCAGTCTGTCATACTTCCCAAGATACGAGGAAGTTGACCGGTTCTTAATAAGTTCAGCCCAGAGGTGGTGAACTGAAACTCATTTGTCGTACGAGATTATAAAGGAGCAAGGAGATGTGTGATTTCCTCCTCATCATAAGAATCTCAAAATATCTGTCGATCATGATATCTTACACGATATTGAAGCGAAACGAGACTGTCATTGATTACTTGTTCATATATTCAGTGACGACTGATAATATGAGCAAATTATGACAGGGAACCATGTATCGTTGCTTGAAGTCAACGTATAATAGACTGGACTAATGGAAACTTGCAATCCAAGTAGACTACTTAGCGAAAGTGTGTTCGGACCTGTAGCTCCAACACCACCAATGTTAAACGAGTTCGTTTATTTGGTTATTCGTAAGGAAAAGTGATGAGAATAATGAGATTGTAGAATGTTCGCCTAGTAGCGCAAGGCTTATCTCACATCTTGGAATTGATTACGAGATGGTTGATTTCCTCGTAATGGACGTTATAACGGTCCCCTACTTTATCAGTTTAGTAGTTTCCCAAACACTAATTATGCAGCATGTGATTGTGGTCACTGTTTTATCTCTATGAGAATTTAAACAAAGAGATATAGATGAAGGTCCATGTGTGACTTCATGTGCTTAAATCAAGTAGTTCCTGACCACGGAACACATCTCAATTGACTGAGACGTTCACTATATGGATTAATATAATCCGAGCGGATGTGGTATACCGCCTAAGTGAGTATTTGATCAGCTTGGGATACTTGAACAAGTATTATGCCCTTGCGTGTTTTATTATGCGATCCACTTTTGGATTTGCCTTCGAGATGAAGGATCTTGGGAAGAAACGGTAGTGACTCGGCCCGATGATCAAGTCCCGTAAAGATTAAATTTAAGTCTATGATTCATACTACACCCAGAAGGTGTTATGACGTTTTAGTCATCATGACGCTAAGTCGTCAGATTCTCGCATAATCGTTCGATCACTAGACATTGATATAGACCCAGTCCGTCCCTGATGAGACGATGAAGAGATATTGAACCATCATGTTCATATCTAAGTACAATAAGCGCATCATTGTACTTGGTCTAATGTGCTAGGATGAATATCTCGTATGCTGTGAATGGTATAGCTCGACACAGCATCACGCTAACACGCTGCCATCGAAATGGCACTAAAGACACATTCCCTTACCTTATGGTAATTTTGGAAGTGGGATAGTTTATCACATTTACGTCATCGAGTGTACATACTCCCTTCGGAACTCGAATTAACGCAACCATTTTTCGGTTATATCGATGCCGGTTACTTATCAGACACCCGCATAAGTGAATATTCCTAACATGGTCTGTCTTTACCATTAGGAATAAAGGCAATATCTTGGAGGTCTTGGAATGACTCCAAATGAATCACTCTGATCTACTCGTGCTCTATGAGACGACAAGAGAGTGTATATGGCTTCGAGCTCGTATTAGCCATATTTGAATTACATATGCTCTGTCTCATGATCTAGATTAAAACACTTGTCTTATTTGGGGACAACTTGTTGTTATCGATCAAGAGAGACATGACTAGATTATGCTATTTAGCATTTCTTGCCGAAATGAATCTTCACATATGAAGTTTAAGAGCATCTAGTTGAATGCTCGTTCTATTCCACGTTAAATTTTCTTGCATCCAGCCGTGTGCAAGTAAATGAAGCATCCAGTCGAATGCACGTACTCTTTTTTGAGATATGAAATCCTTGCACCCAGTCGTGTGCAAGTGATTGGGGAGCATCCAGGTGAATGCTTATTGTACTAAATTACTACTTAGTCGAAATCCTCGCACACCTGTCGTGTACAAGTAAATGGCGAGCATAAAGTCGTATGCTCGTGTACTCATTTTGTTCTTAGACCAAGGTTTTTTTCCCACTGAGTTTTCATTGGCAAGGTTTTTAACGAGACACGTTTCCCATTTATATCTCACTTAAGATTACCGAAATTAGGGGGAGTATCATGTTGATATACTTCTTACCAACTGTGTACTCTTTTAATCCTTCGACTAGAGATTTTTTTCTCCCACTGGTTTTACTCTAGCAAGGTTTTGATGAGGCACTTGTTTTGTGGTTGATACCCTACTACTACCATTGTTGCACTCTTTTTTCCTTCGATCAGAGATTTTTCCATTGGGTTTGCTCTGACAATGTTTTGATGAGGCACACTGTTTTTGTGGTTAGTTACTTACATGATATTTTTGGACTATATCATTCGGTTATACAGTTTCTCCTAGGTACCAGTTTTATCCCACACTGGGTTTTCCGGCCCTAAGGTTTTTATGTGTTTAACACTGCGAATGAAACTCGACTCACATCGACAGCATAAAAGACGAAGAAATCAAAAGGTCCAAAGAAGCGAGTGTTGTAGGATATTTTTTGGCCATCTTGCGTCTTACTCTATTGGGCCTATCTTGGGCTTTCCCTAGCATATGTAACCCTACCCTCTATTATATAAAGAGGGTCAGAAGTCTCTTGATGTATCTCTATGTACACTCATAATGAATAAACCACTTCGTCTTGTTATCTCTCTCTATATTCTCTTCCCATATATGTATATAAAATATATATATGAGTTAATATGTCACACAACAATTTTATTATTATTTAAGTGAAAAACCCCTTTTCGAGGTATTGATACATTTTTATTCCGAAAATACCCTTTCACAATTTTAACTAATTACAAAAAAACCAACGTATATATATTTAATTAAAAAATAAAAATAACTGCTCCATTCACAATAACTGTTTCCCCACTCCCCTGTATACTATTACTTCCCGCTCACTCCGTGTATCTCCTCTTCTTTTCTCTTTCACTGTAAGATGGAGAAATTTTAACGTATAAATATTTTTATGACTTATGTGTCTCTCTTTTCGCTCTCCCTCAGATACAAATTACTCATTATTTAGTTAGCAAATTATTTTTTCAAAATAATTAGATTGCAGTTTTTCTGAAACGGATTATCAAGAAGCCTTCATATCATACTCCACGAATCACATGGGCTTGATCATTGTATAATATATGCATGGACTGGTGAGACAAAACAAGAAAACCCTAACAAAATTATTTTTCTTGTACAGAGAGTCAAAAATATACGTCCTGTGATAAATATAAACACACGTATGAGAGAGAGTACACGTGTACAAACAAATATTTAGCAAAGAAAGAAAAAAACAGTTAATGTCAAATTAAATTCAATCTCATTATTATGTTCATACGTATCCACCCCTACCTGAAAAAAAACATCTAAATGTAGTTGCAAATTAACTTGGAATAAGTCAATTTTGGCGTGAATTAAGCTAAGGTTCCCTATAGTTTGGATCAAAATTCTATTTAGTCTTATAGTTCCATTGAACACCATTAATTTGTGGTTGCATTTTTAAAATTAACTGGCAGACTTGGTTCCGAAATTGAGACGAGGTGGTGATTTAGTTCTTTTCATAATTAAATGAGAAATATAAACATAAAAGAAAAGACAAAATATTTATAATTGGAAGGCAACAACTTTAAAAGATAACTTTAAAGAGTTGAGTTCTAAAAGCTCAACCAAGGTTAAAATCACT
>OY821749.1:2081361-2292486 GCA_963682055.1 Primula veris | reverse complement strand
ATCTAGTAAAAAGATTAGTGCGTGATGTCGCTTTTATAAAGAAGCTAGCACGATTTACAGGCAGTTATCTATATCTATATCTATATCTATATCTATATCTGTCTATATATATATATATATATATAATTACAGGCATTTACCGGATCGCTTTACAGGCGTATACGTGTGTGTGTGTGTGTATAAATATATATAATTATAATCTCTATTTGGTCCCTGTGGTTGCATTTGAAACAGGCAATTATAAAGTTGACTAGCACAATCTAAGTTTGATTAAACTTAATCGTAATATGGCATTTGCAAAGTTGACAAGCATGATTTACAGGCATCTTATACATAAACATATAACCAAATTGTTCTTTTTAAATCAATTAGACAAACTTAATGACTTCCAGACAAAGCTCCAACAGATAAAGAGCGTTAAGGAACGCGACAAATGCTCAGACCATTTTAGACGATTACGAAACCTCGTTCAACAAAGATATATCTTTAAGTATCTGAATCTCTGTATAAAACCCACTTCAAATATATCATATAAAGTACTTTAGTATGACTAGATATTACAATCTACATTCACTATTAAAGGCTTAAAGTCCAGGACTCACAGTAACCATCAAAGAAAGATAAGTACTCACGTTGAACTGAGCATCAAGATCAGCTTGCCCTTCAATAATTTCAATTAATTCTTGTACACGTTCTGATGGGGCCTTCTCCCCGAACATGTTCAAGCTCTTTAAGAAATCCATGAACATTTTAAATTCTGCTCCCGTAACATCTTGCAGACTCTGAAAAAAAAAACATATTTAAGTTTCAAGCATCTTATAGAGCATCGAAATAAAATTATATAAAAGGAAAAATTATGTGCAATAACCCCTAAATAAAACAGTGAAGGCCACATACTTAGCAACAACAATAGTCCCCATACTTTAAGTCTAATCTCTACTTGGTCCCCATAGTTTCATTTGAAACACTCCTGGTAAAGTGAAGTTACAATATTCCCCACACATCAATAGGCTACAAAAAGTCCCCATGTATGACACTATTGGTCTTTATATAAAGCGACACGAGTGTAGCTTACTGAAACTACAAGGACGAATACTGGTGTAATTGAAATAATTGGGATTCCCGTGTAATAGAGTTAAACCTATGAGAGGCTATAGTATTGGAGCTGAAACTGCGGGGATTAAATCAAAAAAATTCCTATGGGGGCCGGTTCTGTAATTGACCCTAAAAAAATATGAATACAGACTAAGAGAACCCAAGTCTGACCTTTTTTATCAACTCAGTAATATGCCTCTCCATTTGCTCCTGAGGCTTCAATAATTCATTTCTAAGAGGGAACACCTGGACAAGAAAGATGGTTCAACAACAATGTGCGGAAAGAAATGGTTGAAGTGACTCAGTGCAATTCTATCTTACTCACCTTATCTCGTATAAAGCACAAAGTCCGTTCACGGACATTTTCATCAGTGGTAGGCTCATCGACACTCTCAATGTGCCTAAAGAGTGCTGTCAAAGAAGCTGCAGAAAGAAAAAGAAAAAAAATTATCCATCTCTGAAGATTCAAGATGATTGAAATATGGTATTTTAACTTCAACGTGCCAATAAGATATTATGTAATTCAAAGCAACATCTATTTTAAGATAAATTACACAAGTAAAAAAAAAAAAATTACCTTTGACATCCTGCCTCAGTAGAGACAATAAGGCTTTCTGCACTGCATCACGCTCGACATTTTCCTCTACAACCATCAAAAGAGACTCAAAATCTGAATATCCATCACAAAGATTTACATAATATCAAATTCTAATAGTGTAAAATAGAAGACAAATTTACCCGCTGTAAGGAGCTGTACAAGGATGTCTATGATTTTAGAAAGAAACTCTGGCGTGTCTTTGCAGAAAAGAGGAAGTCCACGGATTGCTTGCACCCTAACCTGCATATTATCCAAGAAAGAGAGTAAAATATCAACACTAATCGACAAGCATACTAGTGCTATAAAACAAATGATAAAATCAAGGGGACAAAAACAATGCACCAACTACCTACCATTTCCAGCCTAACTACAAGAAGTTACGAGAATGAAAGGGGTAACAATATTCCGTTAACACTATATAAGTATAAACCGAACTCCAAAAGATTATCAGCTTTGAGAGATAATGAGTAAACACCCTAGGCAGATACCAAGTAAAGAATCGTGCAAGTCACAATCATTCAAATCAGCAAATAATTATCGAAATGTGATCTTAAAGACCTAAACCTCATACTCGCATATCCGTCGACTGATATGGGGATTATCTGACAAATGCAGGCACATAATGTAAATTTGTTAGCAAAACCTGGAATAGTATCCTTATAATACTTGAGAGTCAGAAAAGAAGGAAACATCTCAAAGTATATCAGTTCCTACTTATTTTACAAAAAGAATTTCGTTTCCACCTAGTTAAACTATCATCAAAAAATTGTACTAATATCAACACAAAAGTTGGGTTTTTTTCACTGTCTTCCAAACGCAACCATAGCATTTATAAATATACTTTTCACTCCACCAACGAAATACACTTTTGTACTTACAGTAATATGCAGCCAAAGTGCCAGACAAATTTAGCAACTTCCACTCGTGAACAAATTTTTCTTCAGCCAGATTTTCCTACCAAACATCTTTATAAATCTAACATCGTACATGTTACTTTCGACACAATAAACACGCAGTTTACTAATTCCAGAACAACTTATATTGTTTCTTTCACACACTTGCCAAGCTTGTAGCAAAAGGAGCCAAGAAACTAAAAAGAGCTAACTCAGGGTTTGATTGGATTCATATATAAAATTAACCATATAGAGTACCTCCGTTAATTGGTAGTATTTAAGGAGGTAGTATACATGGTTTGGTCGGCAGCGAATTATAGGTCGCTTTCTATTTTTAAAGTCTCATTAATTGCTTAGTTTACGTGTACGGTTTGGTCGGCAGCCAAATTATACGTCGCTTTCTATTTTTAAAGTCTCATTAATTGCTTAGTTTACGTGTACACCCTGTTTAGTGTGAGTTATATTAAAAAAACTATGTTATTATAACTAATACTTGCTAGATTAACAAACGCATGAGTATGGTTAGTATTCCAACTAATTATCCGTAACCTTTGTGAAAACAGAAGCAAGATTTTACTTGAGAAACTGAAGAAATATAATGGTTTATGCGTAAGTTATACTACATTTGGCATGCCATCTTAAAATATGAATAAACCCAGCATATTAGCTCAAAAGTTGCAGCAGAACAAGCTCTGAAAATAAGATTAGAACAAACCCCGAGATCTTCTTCTTCGCATAAATCAAGGTGCGCGTCAACAGCGGTGTCGGAGAGCTCCGGGAAGAACTTGAAGAATCTCGGTATGAGCTGAGCCGCCAACTGCCTTGCCTTCAGACTGTTACTCTTCGTCGTGCTTATTATATTCCTATAATCTTCAACATTCTGCAATAACCACAATCAAAGCTAAAATGTCAGATCAACCCATAGTACAAACTAAAAGTCATGTAAACCCGATAAAAGCTAAAACCCACATTGATCGTACACTTCTGATCCCATCGAAGGAAAAAGGTGGATACTTTGACTTTTTTGTTTTTGGAGTATCGGATTCGGATATACCCTCGAAACGAGGGTATGATATCCGATACGTAAGTTGGAATATCGTTGACTATTTTGAAGTTTGACCAATTTGGATACGGCTGGGATAAGTTTTGGATACGGCAGGGCGAAAATGATATTTTTTTCAAAATGGGGAAAAACAAATTTACGTCACTTGAACCTAATACTAAGTCGCATTGATTACATATAAATACAATCGATTGAAACTAAGTGTCATTAAAATTGATACTATAATCCTAGAAAATTCATATAAACATAAAACAAGCTAAAAACCATGCTGATTATATTACTCTATTAAATTGAAGCTAAAATGCCACTTAAACCAATAATATAATTTTAATAATTTACATAAACATGAAACAAGCTAAAATTCAGATTTATTATATAATTCAATTAATCGAAGCTAAAGTGTCACTTAAACAGAATATAAACTAGAAATTCACATAAAAATGAAACAAGGTAAAAGTCATACAATTAATAATATAACTCAATTAACTGAAGCTAAAATGTCACTTAAACCTATAATACAAGAAAAAAATCAAACTACACACGATAAAAACAGTATAAATTACTTTAAATTGTATAAATTTAGTCGATTAAACATAATTGCTACTCAAAACCAATACTACAGTCTAATAATCCACATAAACACGACAAAAATTTAAACTTATAGTTATTATGCAACTCAATTCAATAATTAATGGAAGATTTAACGTCACTTAAAAACTGGTATAATTTTTTTAAAAAAAAAATTACTAAAACCCTAGAAAAAAAGGTGGGAAACTATAAACTACAAAAATAAAAAAATAAAACCTGTGATTTATCTTTGGCTTCGTTGAGTCGTTCGCTATACTCGTAAAGAAGCTCGATGTCTTTAGAATCGTCAGACATTTTATTTTTTTTGAATAAAAACTCAAGAATAAATTGTATTTGTGTCTTTTTTTTTAATATAAAAATTGTATTTGTGTTTGTACTGTGTTATTTTGTGTATGTAATATGTATATAGGGCAAAATATGCAAAATATGAACCGAATCGATAATCGAACCGAAACGAAAAATTGAAACTCGGTTTCGGTTTACAATAAAACCGAATCGAAAAAAACCGAAAAAAACGGAAAAACCAAAAATAAAATCGAAAAATAACCGAAAAACCCAAAAAAAACCGAAACCGGACCGAAACAAACCGGTTCAGTTCAATAAAATAAAAAGACCGAAACAGGAAAAAATCGAACCGAAAAATCTGTTCGATTTCGGTTTCGGTTTTGCTAAAAACCGGACTGAACCCTGCCCTACGCATATGTTTTTGTGTGGTATAGTTTTAAGTTTTTGTAATTGACTTCATTTACTTTCTAACTTTTGTAAATAAGTTATTCGATCTCTAATTTCTCAACAATGGTTGTCAGTGTTTCTTGCTTTTCGTTTCTCGTTTTCTAATCGTATAGTTTTACGGTGAATTTTAGAATTTTTTTTATAAAAAAAATCATCTTTTCGTTTCTCGTTTCGTTTTCTGCTTTCGTCTTACTTCTGGCAATTATGGTCGGAATATTGAAGTTTGAACTCCATGAACCAATTTGAATTAATTTTTTATTTGTTGATAAATTTTGAAGTCCTAAGTTACGGCATGTTTATCATCGGCTTTTTTGGTCAAAAAATTGTTTAGGCAAGTCGTGACATATACGTTTGCATAAAAAGTTGCAGTGACACCGCAAACAGGAACTTCATGGCCCGGTTTCTTTTTTATGGTGCATTGCTCTCGACAAGATCAATTGTTTTTTTATCCATAAAATGGATAATTGAGCAAGTGGTTATATCGGTAAATTGGCACAGGAACTACAATAGGTTTATTAAATCTCTTATATTTCCCATAGTTTCAGCT
Source organism: Primula veris (assembly GCA_963682055.1). NCBI lineage: Eukaryota > Viridiplantae > Streptophyta > Magnoliopsida > Ericales > Primulaceae > Primula > Primula veris. The sequence continues at coordinate 2,286,970 of OY821749.1, read as the reverse complement.
AGAACTTCGATAATAAATTTTATGTCCGGAGTAGGGCTGTAAATGAAACGAAACGAACCAAACAACCCTATGTTCATGTTCAGTTTATGAACTAAAACTCTTGTTCATGTTCGGTTCATGTTCATTTAAATACGAACGAACATTTGACGAACATAAACCGAACATTTGACTAGCCGAACACGAGTTGTTCGTGAACATCTAATTTCTTCCAAAACATTTAATAATTGAAAAAAAATATATTTTTCTTTCTTTTTAAAATATATAATTCTTTTATCATATATTACTATATTACTTTAACGAGTTGAATGCTTAACGATAAAATCGGTGACTGTATTTATAGTATGATGATATAAATTAACATAAAAAGTTCAAAATAATACAAACATATCATTTATATTATTATAGCATAAATAAGTTTATTAATTGTGTAGTGATATTAATTTTTGTTACATCATTAATAGATTTATTTATTTTATTTTATCAAACTTTATATATAGTTACACGAACACGAGTTTAGACGAACCGAACAGAGGGTTGTTCATGTTCAGTTCACTTAATAGACGAACACTATATTCTTGTTCATTATCGTGTTCATTTATAAATGAACGAACATGAATCGAGCATTACCCGAGCCGAACACGAACGATTTCACGAATAGCTCATCTCATTTACAGCCCTAGTCCGGAGTATGTTATAACTCTAAATTTTAACAGAAACGATTCTTTGATAAATTTCGTAGTTTTTCATGCTAAATGACTTGTCATTCTCAATCCAGAAACAGTGGCAATAAATATTTTAATAACAACAAAAATTTGACAGTCAGTTGACCATAGTCGAAACTTGAAAGAAAAAGAAAAGAAACAAACTTAATAAAATAAAATAAAAACCTCCCCAGGGTTCCTCCCCTCGGGACCTCAACGAACTCTCAATAGCTAAAATAGCAAAAAGTTTATTGCTCAATGGAACAGAATTCCAAGTTCAGTTTCTTGCTCCCAGTTTTGAAACGTTAGCGTACATAATGCTCTAGAGGCTAGGACAGAGCCTACAAATTTGGTATTTCAAACGATTTTTTAACCAATCTTAAATTGAACAAATTAGTAAAGGAAAAAAAATGTGCTATAAAAATCGGTGCCTCTTTCCTGAGGGGCATCTACAAATTGGGCATTTCAAGTGCTTGTAAAACATCCTTGAACTCAAACTCCCTCGTCTCTCTATTAAACCGTTCTACCAACTTGTATCGAACATCGTTTAAATAAAAAGATTGAGCAGTTTCAATTAGCCACTTAGCCTCAGAATCACTAATTTTGCTTGGGAGAACAACATCCGCTCTGATTAGCACCAAGTCCTTGTTATCCGCAAATTCGGTGTAGTAAGAGACTGTGAAATAGGGGGTGGATTGGGTTCCCCTTGCTTTGTAATCTTCAAGACCCGTGAAAATCATATGCGGCATTTGCACTGCACAAGCCAAGTACAAGGATTCAACTCGTCAAAATTTAAAAACCCTTCAAAGTTTGAGTTGTATGGAACGGTAATAAGTTCTAATATCCACATGTATGTGGCATATGTCTCAATTATAGAAAACTGACAACTTTTTCTATCCAAACCAAAACCGACAGTATGACAGAAATATAAACATTGTAAGCGGAAAAAAAAAACAAATCCAGAAAAACTGCAGTTGACCCGTCACCCGTATATGATAGTAAAACACACATGATTTATCCAATGAGTGTGTGTTACTAAAAGCACCAAACTCAGCCCATTAATATCACATAAATTACTCCTTACAACTAATTTTAAGCCTTTATAAGTAAGAAAATTTTGAGTCAATTAACCCAAAATCAAAGAACATTCCTGAAATTCAACAGTGTTAGGTCCAAACACCTATTTTCCAAATTTGTACAAATTTGCCAGCAAATCGATGGCAACCCAGCCTGAACCGGATAGGGAGTTGTATGATAAGAAATGTTGCCTATCTACTACTGTTATGAAATTCTCATTCTGCACTATTCTGACCCTTACATGAATAAATTGTTGCAAAAGATTATACTGACTGCCCGAGTGTAAGTGAATCAATATCTATTTGGTAATTAAGTGAAATTTCCAGCCCAAGTATATTTCTTTTCCGTCCAAATAACAAAAAAAAAACACTAAAAAGCATTCTATATGATGTTCAAGGTGTAAGTAAATCAAAGTTTATCATATCTGAAAAGTAGGGAAAGAAGTTTCTGCACAAACTAATCAAAAGCTTCTTCACTGTCTAAAAGAGGAAAATTTAAAGGACAGACCTTGAGCAAACATTGTTGTATAACCACTCCCTTTCCATAGTGGAATGACGAAGTACCGGCTTCAAAAACGAGAGAAATTAATACGATCAATAAGCGATACAAAAATTGTACTATTGAATAGAGAAAATTTATTTTAGGATTACCAAGTTGCAGCACGCTGTTCCAAGAGGTGATACAAACTTGCTTTCATTGAACTACCAATATGACCACGTCCCAAATGAAACTGATTCAAGAAATTCCATCCAAAAACTAATTACATGACTGATTAGAAAAAAACATCAAATGTAAAGAAATGAAGTGGAATAATATTAGATGCGCCATCACAATTAGTCCTGAAAAAGAGATAGAATCCAGTAAATGTGCTATGATGAATACTCAATGGATACGACATCCAAGCTGACATGATAATGGAAAGAGAATTTCATTGATGATATGTAAATACTCTGGTTAGAAATCAGATACCATGCACTTTAAATCTTAACAAGTCACTGGAGCTGATAAGGTAAGTCCTGTGAATTCACTTACAAAATAATGTTCACAACACTTGGTACATTTGTCTTACGAAAATCAACAGCTCAACAGATAAAACTTTTATAATACCCCCCAATATAAAAAATAAATTAAAATTGGTGTCCGGAATATGGAATTTCCCCAACTCACCACAAGATTTATCACTAGTACTACTCATACTACCTTCAAAGTTCAAACACTAGCGCTAGCAAAATAAATAAATTTAAGGGGTTCAAACCTATAAGACCAAAAAGCCTATACAAATAGTCTATCTTCAGTTTTCGAGTCAATATGCATTAAAAACAAAGCAACTTAATCAATTGGAATGGCAATTGCAAGAAAGATGAAAGACATACATCATCCCAGACTGAAGCAATGTCCTCAGCTGTTCGATCCTTCACCCTATGGATGTCCATAATTGAATCTAACGGCTTATGTTTCAACGGTTCGAACCCAGTGGCAAACCTCGAAGTTCTACAAAAACCGAGCGAACCCCACTTCACCAAGTTCCCGGGGATGGAATGTTTTACGCTTTTTAGGTTTTTTTTCAGTGGAGAGCTAGTGAAATGCTGTTTAGAGAAAAAGGAGGCATACGAAGAATCAGAAAATAGGGTTTCCATTGAAGACAAGACCCTCCTCGAGGAAAATCTTCTAAATAACTGCTGCATTTCAACAACCTGCACAAAGTGCGACCCGTAAAAAAACTACGTTTTAATGAAGTTACAAAATAGTTTTCTGCGTGTTTGGTTAAACCAAGTTTACTTTTTTTCATTTCGCTAAATATGAGGTGATGGTAATTAAAAAGTATACAAAATTGTACTTGGGAAACAAACAGTTTCCTTTGCTAATTATCTTGAACATCAAACCATTTTATTGGTCAAATTACCAAAAAGTATACAAAATTGTACTTGAGAAACAAACAGTTTCCCTTGCTAATTATCTTTAACATCGAAGCATTTTATTGGTCAAATAACAAACAAACAGTTTCACTTTTTAATTAACTTGAACATCCAACCATTGTTTTTTTCTGAAAAAGGTATACTTGTTACCTACTTTACAGTTTACACTAAACAACCTCAAATGAGTATAGCTGTTTCACATTACAAAACACATTCAGTAGTAAACCAATAACAAAAACAAAATAACAATCGTATCGACAAAGAATGCTGCTTTACTTAGACGTAATCGAATGATATAAAGACCAGCCCTTTCGAAATTGTTAACTAAATACCAACTGCTATTTCATTATAATTCAATTTCACAAACAATAAATATCAGCCTCCAGCAACAAAATTTCACCGCGGTGTATCGATGATTTGCAGAACACAATAAAGCATCATGGTTATTTACATTTTAATATTTCGCCCTATATTTTTTCAACAAAAATATAAAGAATCATTTTTTTCCCCAAGCAATTTAGTTCTTACTTGATAATACAATAATGAGCCTTCTGTGAGGAATTTCATCAAACACCTTTAGAGCATAAAAATTAAGTATAACATAATAATGAAAAAATCAACAAAAAAACATTAATTATCCACATTGGAGAACATAAATCATTGGATTGTCATTTAGTAATCATAACCCATAAATTCTAAAACCCAGAAGATCACTATAATTTATATATTTTTCAAAAATAATCTTCTGCTAAGCTTTATGAAATTAAAAATTAAAATGAATATATGATATGGAAATTTAAATAAGAATATTTATTACCTTTTAAAGTGAAATCACTGGGCAGTTGAAAAAATAGTGAAATTATATTCTATTTGAAACTTATATATTCTATTTGGTATATTTAATAGTTTCAGGAGAAAAAATGAATAAGCTATGAAATACTTTTGAGTTGAATGCAAATAAAACTATGGATCATTTGCAAATAACCCCAGAAATTATTTGTTCTTGCAATTAACCCCCATAAACTATCAAAATTTTGCAATTAACCCCCAAATTCATCTTCAAAATGAAATAAATTTTCAATCACTTGTTTGATTTACAAAGTTATTTTCAATGCACATAAGTTATTATAACAATATCGTAAAAAAATCCATCATATTAGGCTTTATGTTAAAATATATATTTTATTGAGAAAAACTATATTTTTGTGCCATTCCGTAAAAAAAAATTACTTGATATGCATGAATATCTAATAACTTATTATAATAAATGAAAAATCAACTAAATCGGATCATCAAACATAAAGTTATATAATTTACAATATGACATTTTACCCTGCTTTCTTGTTGTCATTTTACCAGAGTATTGAAGTTACAGTTTTTAGTAATTTTTTTACCATGTACTGTTGTCATTTTACTAATTAATATCGTGCATTGTTAGTTTTTCCGATAAGTACTATGCATTCTTGTTTTTTTTCAATTGTGAACTTTTATTTCCAATTTTGGACGGAAAAGAGCCAGGTGCCACACACACATGCTTATTTTAAAAGATTGTACTACCCCTCGGCCTAACGGTTTCGATCCATATTGATAAAGCCATAACTTTGGTCGGTCGCGTTAGGCTTTTCAACAATGATATAATGATAAATCAACCGTGAATAAATGATACTTCCTGATCTTTATTATTGCTCGGATTATTGTCCTTGTTCGGACTATTACATTTGCTCGGATTAGTATTTCGGTTTTACAATTATGCTCGATATAACTATTTAATCTCTCGTCTTGATCTTTCTCCTCTTTTATTCGGTGCTCGGCTGTCTTCTCTCGGTTTATTTCTCGAAATGATATGCTTTGGTTAGTTTCTCTCTTTTCTTAACTTCTCTCTATATTTTTTGGATAGATTTTCTGGTCGTTTTCTAGGAGGGGTAGTTGGCTATTTATAGGCAACTGCGCCTTCTAGGATATTGACAAATGTCTTCATCCCAGTGATTTTTCAGACAAGGGTCCCCCTTTGATTGGGCTTGGGCTTTGGGTAGTAGCACCTCAATTCCTATAAAAAGTATGAGATGACCCATTTAAGCGTTGGATACCCATTTATAAAGTGGGTTGATTATGACCCGAATAGAATATTCGGGTCTGATTTTTATGTTCTATCAAGTGCTCCCTGACTTCCTCGGCGTGGTTTCCATGTCGGGGGAGTCATGTTTGGTTTGTCGAGAACGTTAATTCGGTCTTGTTTTTCCCAATGCTTCATCGAGAAACGCAATAGACTCGTGACGGTTCCCAGGGGGGCACATTTAATGTTTCCTATCCTAATATCTTTCTTCGAGGAAAATTCCTATAAAGGGGGTGTGCTCCCTCCATACTTTGGCATTTTACTACTAATTTGCCCGTGACATAATGGCTTCTTCTGGTTCTACTGGTGAGAGCTCCTTTAATTACATTTCATATTTAGAAACGGAAATCAAGAAATCTCGTACCGCGAATAAGAAACTCGTGGCCAAGGTTTCAAACTACAAGAAAAGGTTGTCTGACATGGATTCTGATCATCATGTGACGATGGCCGATCGGGATTGGGCCTATGAGCATATAAAGAAGCTCGAGGCTAATCTGGCTAAGCAGAAGGCAGCAAAAAGGGCCTATAAGCTTGCCTTCAAGGAGTTGCATGCTCGGTCCAAACCGAGTTCGGATGACGATGAAGAAGGCTCTTCCTCGAAATAATTAGTCTTTTGTAATTTCTGTCGTAATTTCTCTTGAATGGGGAGTCTTCTCCTCAGTTGTAATCGAAGTTTTTGGAATTAATAAAATATTTCCCTTTCCTTGTTCTTGTCTGTTTATCTTCTTGATGTCTTTTTGGATGACTTTAATTGGATTTGGAACTGTGGTTAATTCGCCTTTAATGCTCTTGGGAAGTTCAAGAGGTTGTATTCATTCGAGATGACCTTTGACCTACTCCTTGTTTCTTCTTATAAAAGGGGACTGTCCCAGTATTTTTTATGCAGTTCATTCTTTATTAACGAACAAATGGCTTCTCCTCTTGAAAAATATGGTGACAACCTTCCTGAATACGTTGCCCGTCTGGAAGAGGAAGTTCAGAAGGTGCGTTATCTCGAGAAGAGGGTTGCTCGGCTGTCGGTGGAAGCTCGTCGGGCCGCCGAACTAGACGAGCGATTGGATGCCCTAGAGAAGGAGCACCAGAGGTCTTTGCTCGACAGTATTCGTGCTCGTGCCCGGATCAAAGAGCTCGAGGCCTCCAGAGATAGGCAGCTTGCTTCCAAGAGGGCTTACAAATTGGCCCTTAAGGAAGTGTATGCTCGGTCGAAAGGGAAGCCGAATGACGAAGCGGGCCCTTCTATGAAATGATTTTATTGTTTTCATTGTATTTCCTCTTTGTGCTTCTTCTGTAACGAAGTATCAATCAATCAATAAAGATTTCTTTTTCTTGTTTATATCTGAATTACTTTCCCAATGCAATTTATTTTGACTGCGCACGCTTGTGGCCTTATTAATGCTTTTCTTGGGCCTGGCGTTTGATCTTATCCATTGGACCTTCTTACTCTTTATATCTAGGGATTAATAGGGTTTCTTGAGCCTTGTGCATAGAAAATCCTATTCACCAGAGTTTTCTTGAGCCTTGCGCAAAAGATCTGGGATATTTATTTGAACCGCTGCTCTTCCCAAAAACGACGCGTGTTTCAATGCCATTATTACTTACTCCCTTTAAATATTGGTAAGAATCCAAACGTTTATTGAACAGGAGTGGCTTTTAATTACTCACGCTCTTTAGAGTCTTCTGGGAATCCAAACGTTTTTCTTGAACAGTCACCTCTTTTGAGTGCCATCGCTTCTGAATACCCATTGGCGAATGGTTGCGACTCTCAATCCCAGCCCTCATATAATTGATCTATAAATACCTGCTTACAGCATGGTTACATCCACACTTCTCATCATATTATTTTCCCCCATATATAGACCCTCATCTTATAATTTCCCTAAGATGTCTGGTCCTTTCACCCAATCAGCATTAGCTTTGCAAGTGGAGGCCTTTGAAGCCTCCTATAACCATGTACAAAGGCTGTTGAGGGATGCCGAGGAGGAATTGAAGGTGATGCGTTATCACCATACCGAGATGGTTCGGGAATTAACTTGGCTAAGATCCGAACTGGCTTACTGCCGACGTGCTCGTCAGGCTCTAGTCGAAGAGAATGAAATGTTAAGGGGGAACCCGACACTGAGGGACAGGGATGTCTCTGCCGGGCCCTCTCATCGATACCGATCGACTTCCCCCTAACCTTCCCCCTTCTTTTTTTCTTTTTTTCTACTCTTTCCCCATCTTTTCCCATCTCTTCCTTTTTCTTTTTCTTTTATTTCTCCGTTTCCATCATTTCTTCCTCTTCCTCTCTTGTGTTTTTTTTTATACTCTGTTTTCTCGTACTTTTTATTCTTTTCTTTTTCCGTTTCTTTTTTGTTTCATTGACTTCCTTTTTAGTTGTCTGTCTCCTTCGTCTCTTTATCTTCTTCTCATCTGTTTTTCTTCTGTGCCTCCTCTTTCTTTTTCTTCATCTTCTCTCCCATCACTCTTTTTTTTTTTTTTTTTTTTTTATGCACCACTACGATGTAACAATCAGCCCTGTGATCCAAAGGGTTTGGTGTTACATTTAGGGTTGGTCATTTTTCTTTTTGACTCTTCTTTCTTATCACTTCCTTCTTTTCTTGCACTCTTCTTCTTTTCCTCTTCTTGCTTTTCCTTTCTCTTTCTTTTTACTTTTTCTTTTTGGCGTCTCCTGCTCACTTGGTCAGCTGATATAGTTGATCCTTTGCCTGATCTTCTGTACTAGCTCTTCTCGGATGTAATAGATCTTGATGTAATATTGTCTATTGATGTAATGAACAATGATGTATTCCATCTTTATTAATGAAAAGTATTTTTGCCCTTTTCTTTTTGCCTTTCTTTTTATATTGTACATGTGGTTTGTTGTTTGTCTGGAATCTAGATCTTTGAATATCTCGTCTTTATTTCTTCTGCACTGTAGTCTCAGATGTCAATAGATGTCCCCATCACTGTCAAACATATGTGCATGCTCCCTAGTAGGTCAGGAAATGTACATGCCCCCCAGCATGTCAGAAAATATGCAATTTCCCAAGCAAGGTCATAAAATATCATACTTTTCGTTCTATAAGTACTTCTCTTTTCTTTGGTAGTTTATCATCTCTTTTTTCTTTTTTGCTTCTCTCTTCCTTAGCCCTTTATTTTCTTCCGTACTAAACAATTTCCCAGAATGTCTGGACCTGTGGTGAGATATCATGCTCAGATGAAGGGCTTGGATACTGAGGTATCTCGGGTCCGCCGTCGAATGGCAAGGCTTGAGAAAGAGTATGGCGTTTTGGCCTTGAGCTTGTTCGGCTCTTATCCCGAAGAGACGGTGAAGTGGACCGAGATCTCGGCACTGAGTCGCCAGCTTGATCACTTGTTGCTGCAGAGAAACCATCTGGCCAACTCCTGGTATGATGCCGAGGAAATTTGGGACCATTCTCAAGATGAGTTTGACAACTCTCCTCAAGGCCTAGCTAACATAATGGTAAAGAATGCTCGGCTCGTGGAACGCGTCAGGGTTCTTACTACGGAAAACAACAGGCTCTCCTCGGAGAATGACGATTTGGTCGCCATGAACGATTCCTACCAAGCTCGGTTGAATTGTTCTGCTCGTTTTGCTTTCTCTCGGTCTGGCAGTTCGGTTTTTCCACCCATTGATCCTTAGATTGGGCTGGTTTTCTTTTGTATTTCCCCTTTTGCCATTTGTGTTTTATCTTCTGTATTTGATGAATCAGTTGTATTTTTTCGTGTCTCGTGCCTGTCTTGTGAACCATTGTAACGCTTCGTATTTTGTGCCTTTTGATTCTCTATAAATGCTCCCTATTGCCTGTATCTCATTATCAATTTCTACCTCTCTCTTGTGTTATAATTTGCTTTTGCGTGAGATGGCTCCCATCACTAGGTCTGCCTCCAAAAAGAAAGCCCTTATGGAAGAGGAGCCTACCTTTTTGCTACCTCGTCCCCCTGGCTTTGGGGAGGAGGATTTGACTCCTCTTCAACTAAAAGAAATTGAGATGTCATGGCTGAAACATGATTTCATGTGTGCTCGGACTGAAGCGAGGAGGTTTAAACAATATTGGGACGAGGAGGGCACTGCTCGTTTCAAGGCCGAGCAAAAATGCGAGTCTCAGTCTTACGCCTTGAAACAGGCTGAGATGGCGATTTCTCGTTTGGTTAGGGAGAAAGAGCGTCTGGAGGAACTTTTGGCGAAGAGGGATGTTGCTATGGGGGATAGTTCGAAAAAGTAGGATGGGTGTATTTTCTTTTTCTGTTGTATTGTTTGTGTTTCCCCCTTTGTGGATGAATAAAACTTGTCTTGCATTTGATTCTGTCCTATTTTATTTCCTGTTTGCTTCTCTTTTATGTTTTTGATCATACACCGAACAATATGCCCGGTTATCCCTCCGGAGAGCGTTGTTAGACTTGATGCTCCCTGCCATCAAGCTAGAAACGGTCTTCGTCCACCTTGTTCGGTGTGCCCTTGTGGTAAGGATTGGTTTGGGAGTCGAGGAACTTTAATCGGGGGATATTCTCGGTGTGATAGTAGTGGTAGCGTATGTGAGAAGCTTTTCGTGGTAGGGTCCACTGGCCGTTTATTTAGGTCTAATGATGTGAACTGCCTTGGGTAGTGGGATACGCGCTGACGTGGCGAAATCTGGAGCGTGTATATGTTAAAAAGAGCAGCGGTTGTTGACTTTCGTATGGTTGGAAAAAGGTAAACCTCTGTTACACGAAAGGACGGTTATTATTTTATTCCTTTTGTGACTCCACTCCTTTTTATTGTGCCAAGTAATCCTGTTTGTTTTTATCACATAATTCGCTGAAGAAAATATCTCTCTCTCTAAAGCATATTCTTCCCGCCAAAAAGGAAAAGAGTTCGGCCGCTTGATCTAGGGTTTCGTGGTTTTGTTGGAAGACTTGCTGCTGTTCGCGCTTGCTTGCTCATAATGATTACTGTAAGTGATTTTTCGTTCTCCCCCCTTCCCTCTTTTAGGAGTTGTATTTGATTTGTCGTTGTGGTCATAGGTGTGTCGTTGGTATATGGTTCAGGTTATCTATATATGTCTGATGATTCTGATGTAATGTGCGTGGGGGGGGGGGGGGGGGGGTGGTGGTGGCTCTCGTTCTATTGATGTGGTTCTGGTTTGTGTATTTGGTTAGTATATTGATGGACTTTTGATGATCTTTGTATAGGAAATTTTGTCCCAAAGTGTGGCCCAAGTTGGCACATTCGTGGAGAAGGATTTTAAAGAACTCGCCGGAATACCTGACAACATACATATCCGGCTTCCTATTTCTGACGAGGAGGTGCTGGGATTTGTACCTGCCGGCGAGGTGGCCGTGCGCTCTTCGGCATTCTTCACTGGGGGTCTTCGACTGCCCTTTACAAACTGGGTGGCTTCGTTCTTTGAGGCCGTCCAAATTGCTCCGGCCCAACTGGCCCTAAATGGTTACCGTACTCTGAATGGTATCCAAAGGCTATCGGAGGTGTCCGGAATACCGATTGAACTGAAGGACGTCTTTGGAGTCTATAGTCTGAGCTTTGAGCGTCGCAGCTCGTATTTAAAGACTCTGCGTGCCTTTTGCCGGCTCGTTATCGGTTTGCCGGATACCAATAAAGAGCGTAATCTTGGTATTGTAATTGCTTCCGGTGCATGGGGTTGTGCGGGACACCAGATTCCTGGACCGGCGACCAATGCTCCCATCATGCCAGACCTCGGCTCCCCCAATGTAGAGGCTCTGTTAGCTCTTTGGAAATGGTGGGGGCCTGGACCTACGCCGGATCCTGCGAGTCGTACGGCTCCCATGTTGCTCGGTTACCCTATGGGGTCGGTGACCAGGGGAAATCCTGCACCCGAGATCCCCAAAGAGCCCGAGGAGGAATTCTTAAAGGTGGTCCAGGCTCGATGTGCTACTCGGCTTGGGAAAAAAGCCGTTCGTTCTAAGCGTCGTGCAGCTGACCCTGTCGTTGAAACAACGAAGAGGGCTAGGGGAACCGATACATCGGTTACCGAGGAAGATGCTAATGTTGGCTCGGGCGAGGGGGTGTTTGCCGCTGCTCAAGGGGATACCGCCGAGAATGCCTCTGCTCCGGGCGAGGTATGTGTATATGTATTATGATTTTCTTGTCTTTTGGTTGTTTGTCATTTGGTTCGCTAGTGCTTTGCTTTATTAGTCATCTTGTTTCAGCTACTGACTTCTCCATTGGTAACCCTCGCTCTTGCCCGGTCTATGGGTATTATTGTGTTTCAGGGGTCGGTCGACGATGTATTCGGATGTATGAACCTCTTGACGAACATGGGAGAGGGTACGATGACTTTGCCGGTCATCTCGCCTATCCCCACCGAGGGTCCGATAGATTTGCCCGTGTGCTCGTCCCTCCGTAATGAGGAAGAGATCGAGCATAGGGCCCCTGAGATTGAGCAGTTGGAGGAGGACGTGGGGGTGGAGATGGAAGGCAGCGAAGAGAATGCCGGGGATGTTGTGACGGGTGTCGAGGGTGAGGCTCTCGACGGATCCGAGAAGGGGTTGGTTGACGGGGTTGCAATGACCCGGTACATTGACCGATGTAGGGGTGAACTGCTGGATCAACCGAGAACGCTGAAGATGGGGTATACGGCTCTGAAACCCCTTGTGTTCAAGAATGCAGAAAAACTATCTGCCCAACCTACAATGTCAGTTATAGAGCAGGCCCACGCGGATGCGCTGAGGGTACGTGGGGCTCGTATTGCACTATATAGGTTTGGTACTCGTATTTTATTTGGAAACTAATGTGTTGAAGTGCAGATTGCTGTGAGTGCCGTGGCGCTACGGGATCAGCTGGGAGCTCTAGGGGCTGAGAAAGAGAAGCTGGTGGCCGAGAAGGATAATCTGGTGACCGAGAAGGAGAAATTGGTCGCCGAGAAGAAAACCCTGGGCGAGAATTATGACAAACTGTCGGTGGACTTCCTGCACCTGACCGAGGATGTCGAGAAATTGAGGGTGGAAAAAGAGAGCATGGCCGCTAAGTACGGCGAATTAGAGGAGGAGAACTTGCTCCTGGCTGAGGACGTGGAAGCCGAAAAGGCTAAGGTGTCTGCCCTGAAAACGGCACAGGCGGAGGAGCGGAAAAAGTTAGCGATGATGGCCAACTTTTCTGTATACTGCGCTCATGTGCGGGCGCTCAATTTCGCGAATGTGCCTCTGTCGGATAGGGCGTGGTCGGAGTTGGTGTATCCGTGTCCGCATGGTGCACCGCCGAAACCCGTGGACTGGGCGAATCTTCGTGAAGAAAAGCTTCCTCGGCTACCGGGGCAGACAATTTCGACAGCGCTGCGTCCTCACTTTATGTCGACCGCGTCCACTCCTCGACCGGATGCTACTGTTGTTCCCCCACCAGCATCTCCTCAGGTGGAACCTTGACTATCTTTCTAGCATTATGTATATATTTTATTTTATTTATTTATTTTTATTTTTTTATTTTTTTTTGGTCTCTTTTGTATCTAGAAACAGATTCTTTTGGGGAAGTGATAATATAGGTGTTGTGGTTGCTTTCTGTTGGGCTTGCTTGGGTTAATTTCTTTTGATGGTCGTCATATTTTGAAGGATATGAAAACAAAATATTGTCAGGTACCAAATAACCCCCTTGCCATGGTGGTCTGGACCTCGCCTAGTCGTAGTGTAGGTGACGTAATGGAGGATTTGGAAAGGTCTAACGCGTCCCTTACCGCGAAATTGACTTGTGCCTATCAGGAAATCGAGGGTCTGAATATTCATATTTCCAACCTGGCGATCCGGTTACGTGATTTGGGAGAGAAATTTAGTAAAAAGACCGCCCATTATACGGCAAATAAGGGTAAAGCAAAGGAACTTCTCAATGCCCTACGACGTTCTCGTGATGAAGCCTGAGGTCGTGTGACGAGCTTGAGCTTGGTCCTTGGGGCCGTTTTCGAGGACGCGGATCTGCTGCTATCCTTTGCCAAAGCGTATTGGGCCCGAGCTCGCGCCTTAGAGGTGCTGGAGCATATAAAAGGAATGAGTGGTGTGTCCCGGGCAGAGCGCATGGTGGATGCGAAGGCCGGGGTAACTGAAACCACTGTTGTCTTGAACCGAATCGAGGCGGTCATTCGTGAGCGTTTGGGGACGCAAATTAATTCATTGCGAGATATTCATTTTGCCGATGTAGTAGAGGCTTCGGCGTCTGTTGAGGGGTTGTCGGATTAGTAAAATAGCTTGTTTTGTTGTTTTCTTTGTAGCTTGTATAAAAAAATTCTCTCGCTTCTCTTCTTTCTTTTTTTTTGTTTTTGGTAGCTTCTTTCTCTTTTTTTTTTTTTTTTTTTGTTTATTCATCTCTTCTCGTTCGTCTCCCCCCCTCTTTTTTTTTTATAGGCACATGCTACTATGTCGCACCAGGCTGGTTCTCCATGCCTAGTTAACCCGGGGTTAGGACCTACTGGTGTTGCCCGGGACGAGGTCTCATCTGGTGCGGCTAGTGAGGTGCCTGACAGGTGGCCCTACATTGTTTTGATGAGCAAAAATGTCAAATTGACCGACCAATGTGCTCGACTGCGGACCAAGCTGAAAACCCAGGCGGCCTCTTTTCGGGAATACGTTCGCCGTGCCGAGCATGCTGTTGAGGTTCAGGAGCGTCGTTTGGATCGATATTGGCGTGCAAAGGGCGAGTACTTTGGCAAATTAAAGTTGCTTGTGACCAAGGCCAACGTGTTGGTGAAGTATTTCCGTTTGTCCCGCGCCAGATACGATGCTTCCGCAGCTGTGATTGAAGCTCGCCGTGACCTCTCCTTTGACGATGATCGCCGTAAAGCGGCCTCGGATGCTCACGAGTCCGCCAAAGAAGCCGAGTTCAACGCGCGGCTTCAGACGCTGACTTGTGTTGGGGCTCATACGACCAATTTTGATGCCCTCATTTCTGAGGAGCGTTTTGATGGTGATGAGTCTGATGGGTACACAACGACGGATGACGAAGAGATTGAGCTCGGTCAATTACCGTCGTGCTCCTCCTGCAGTAGCTCTTCTTAAATGAATCTCTTTAGTATCGTTGATCTTCTTGTTGCCTCCGTAATGCGGGCGAGGACTATATATGTGATTTCTTTATTCCTGTTTTGTACCTTTCCATTGCCGTATTGCTATTTAATTGATTGGATCGATTTTTCCTTGCTAAATCATTTGTTATTTCGTTATTCCTGTTTTGGAGATGCTTCTTGTTGATATTTTGTTGTTTAGATTGATTCTCCTTCATTGTTTTAGCCAATTTATATTGCATCGCCGTCGTAAAGTGGACCTGAATAATTCCTTGCATTGTACCTGCATATAAATTTCATAGTATTCCTAGGCGTTCCTTCGGTAACACGCCATGTTGGGAATTTCATAGTATTTCTAGGCGTTCCTTCGGTAACACGCCATGTTGGGAATTTCATCGTATTCCTAGGCACTTCGGCCATGTTGGGAATTTCATAGTATCCCTAGACGTTCCTTCGGTAACACGCCATTTACGGGATTTCATAGTATTCCTAGGCACTTCGGCCATGTTGGGAATTTCATAGTATTCCTAGACGTTCCTTCGGTAACACGCCATTTACGGAATTTCATAGTATTCCTAGGCACTTCGGCCATGCTGGGAATTTCATAGTATGCCTAGGCGTTCCTTTGGTAACACGCCATTTACGGACTTTCATTGTATTCCTAGGCACTTCGGCCATGTTGGGAATTTCATAGTATGCCTAGACGTTCCTTTGGTAACACGCCATTTACGGACTTTCATTGTAATCCTAGGCACTTCGGCCATGTTGGGAATTTCATAGTATCCCTAGACGTTCCTTCGGTAACACGCCATTTACGGGATTTCATAGTATTTCTGTACTTGTACTTGTATTCGGAGCATTGCCTATACGTAGTACTTCTTTAGGTTAGCCACGTTCCAAGAATTCTTTTCCCCTCGGCTGTTGGCGAACAGGACGCTTTTGATTTTGTAAGAGACTGGACTTGTTCGCTTGACGATTTCGTATGGGCCTTCCCAGGTAGGGCTCAGTTTGCCATGTATTTCGTTGCGGGTATAGACCGTCACTCATCGCAGCACCAGTTCTCCTACCATGAATTCTTTAGATCCTTTTACTCTCTTGTCATAGGTTTGCTTTACGCTTTGTTGGTATTTAGCTAAGGTAAGGGCCGCTATCTCTCGTTTCTCGTCTATCATGTCGAGCTCTTCTCTCATTCTTTGTTCATTATTTCCCTGCTCGACCAACGTTGTTCGGAGCGAAGGTAGCCCGATCTCTGTCGGTATGACGGCCTCAACACCGTATGCTAAGCTAAACGGGGTTTCCTTGGTGCCCGTCTTGGGTGTAGTTCGGCACGACCATAAAACGTTGAGTAGCCGCTCGGGCCACCTCCCCTTTGCTTGTTCAAGGGTGGTCTTGATGCCGTCTAATATTGTTCGGTTTGACACTTCGGCTTGCCCGTTCCCTTGTGGGTATGTCAGCGTCGAATAGAATTTTCGGATACCGAGTTCCTCGTACCACAGCTGTAAATTGGCATCTTTGAACTGGGTTCCGTTGTCGGCGACTATAGCGTACGGTATACCGAACCTAGTTATGATGTATTCCCAAATGAATTGTTTGACGTTGCTGGCTTTGATTTCTCGGAGGGGTTTAGCTTCGACCCATTTGGTGAAATAATCAGTCGCAACGATCAGATATTCCACATTCCCAGGTGCTCTTGGGAGTTTACCGACCAAATCGATTGCCCATTGAGCGAACGGTCATGGTGCTGATACCGGGGTCATCATAGATGAAGGGAGCCGTGGTATCTTGACGAATCGTTGGCACTTGTCGCATCGTTGGACGTATGCATCGGCGTCTCGCTTGATATAGGGCCACCAATATCCTTGGGTCACTGCCTTGTTTGCAAGGGATCGCCCTTTGATGTGTGCTCCGCAAGATCCTTCGTGGATTTCCTCCAAGACTGGCAGTTGTAGCTCGGTCGGGACGCACAGTAGATGTGGTCCCCGGTAACTGGATTTGTATAGTTTATCGTCCTCGGATAGCCAGAAGCGAGGAGCTTTTCTTGTAATTTTCAGCGCTTTTATCTTGTCGACCGGAAGCGTTCCATTTCGCAGATAATGGGTCATGTCCTCCATCCATCCTAGTTCGTACTGTATCGATGTCACCCGGTTTACCCTTTTTATTATGCTCAGGGTCGGCAGTAGTTCCACTGTGATCGACCGGGTGTCGGTCAATGTTAATGTCGAGGCTAGAGTGGCCAATGCATCGGCATGTGCATTCTCGGTGCGATTGATTCTTACTAACTCGCACTGTTCGAAGCTTGCCATCAAGCTTTGGACTTTCTCTTGGTAGAGGATCATTCTATCATCTTTCGCTTGGTACTCGCCGATGGCTTGATTGACGATGAGCATGGAGTCTGAGCTTGCAATTAAGTGGGAGCATCCGAGGGACCGGGCAATAAGCATGCCATTTATCATGGCCTCGTATTCTGCCTCATTGTTGGTAGCTCGGAAGCCCAGTTTTATGCTTTTTTCGATGATTGCTCCCTCGCTGGACTTTAGGACGATCCCTGCTCCTGATCCGTCCTTGGTGGCTGATCCGTCGACATGTATCTGCCAGTGTGATTGTGGAGAGAGTGCCAAAGGCTTGTCATAGCCTTCGGTGAATTCTGCGACGAAATCGGCCAGGACTTGTCCCTTTATGGCGTGGTGGGGTGCGAACTCGATATGAAATTGGGATAGCTCGACCCCCCAGGCGGCAACTCGGCCGCTAATGTCCGTCCGTCGAAGTGACTCTTTAATATGAAATTTTGTGTATACCCGGACCTGATGAGCTATGAAATAGTGTGGCAACTTTCTGGTTGCGACGACCAATGCCAGACACAGCTTTTCCAAGGGTAGATAACGTGTTTCGGCTTCGACCAGAGTCTTGCTGACGAAGTAGATCGGAAATTGTTCGTGACCTTCTTCTCTCAGGATGACCGCGCTCACAGCTGTAGAGGAGACTGCTAGGTAGCATGCCAGAATGTCTCCTCTGTTCGGCCTTACTAGCAGTGGCAATGTCCTCAAGTACTCTTTGAGATTGTTGAATGAAGCTTCACATTCCGGGTCCCAGACGAATTTTCTATCCTTCTTGAGTGATTCGAAAAATGGCCGTCCCTTATCTGCGGATCGGCTAATGAACCTGCTCAGCACGGCCATCATTCCCGTGAGCTCTTGTACCTGTTTCTTATTCTTGGGCGCTGCTAGGTTTCGTAGAGCCGTTATTTGATCGGGATTAGCCTCTATTCCTCGTCGGCTAACCATATGTCCCAAGAATTTCCCTTTGCTGATGCCAAATGCACACTTGCTCGCATTGAGTTTCAGTTTGTGCTCGCCCAGCGTTCGGAAAACGTCCCTGATATCTTGAAGGTGGGATGTGGCTCTTTCGCTTTTGACGACCATGTCGTCTATGTATACCTCCATTGTTTTCCCTATATGATCTCGACATACCCGTGTTATCATCCTTTGGTATGTTGCTCCTGCATTGCGTAGACCGAACGGCATTACCGTATAGCAATAATTTCCCAAAGGTGAGATAAACGAAGTCTTTTCTTGATCTTCGCGGGCGAGGGGAATTTGATGGTATCCTGAGTACGCGTCAAGGAAGGTCATCCGTTCTGCTCCCGCTGTTGCGTCCACCAGTTGATCGATCCTTGGAAGGGGAAAGTGGTCCCTCGGGCAGGCTTTGTTGAGGTTGGTGAAGTCTATACAGACTCTCTCCTTCCCGTTCTTCTTAGGGACGACGACCGGGTTGGACAACCATTTTGGATAGTAAACCTCCCTTATGGCTCCAGCCTCCAATAGCTTTTGTACTTCAGCGATTATAGCTGCTCTGTGCTGTACAGAGACTTTTCTGCTCCTCTGTGCTATTGGTTTGTACACGGCGTTCACACTTAGGTGGTGGCATGCTGTATTGGGGTCTAGGCCCGGCATGTCTTTAGGACTCCAGGCGAATTTATCAGTGTTGTTGAGGAGGAATGCTTTCAACTCCTCGGATTCCTGGTTTGGAAGGTTGTCGCCGAGGAGGAAGTAATGCTCCTCGTCCATATCAGGAATATACACCTTCCTGAGTGTCTCTCCTACTTGTTCTTCGACCACCCTTTCGGTTTTGGATATTTGGTTGATCAGCTTCTTTGTGCTGGTGGGTTGTTCCACAGTGCTTCGTTGTTTTTGGAGAGTCGCGGTGATGTCTTCGCAGCACCTTGAATCTTCTTGACATCCTCTGGCTGTCTCGATCGCTCCCCTATCATTTGGGTATTTGACCTTTTGGTGATAGGTCGAGGGTATGGCCTTCATGGCATGTAACCAAGGTCGGCCCAATATTGCGTTGTGCCCGGAGTGGTCGTCGACCACTAAGAACTCCACGGGAACCGACATGGACCCTGTTGTGACACTGAGGACGATCTTACCCAACGGTTTGGTCGTTTCGGAGATGAATCCGATCAGTGTGACATCGGTAGGCTGTAGATCTTGCAGCTTGAGTTCCATCTTGTCGAAGAGCTCCTTGTACATGATATCACAAGAGGCTCCTTGGTCGACAAGTACCCTGCTGACTGTGTCTAGGCCGATTTGAACACGGAGGTTAATGGCGTCTCCGTGGGGGTAAATCACCCCTTCTTCGTCAAGATCCGAGAAAGAAATGGGCGGATGTCGTCGTGGTGTGCATTGTCGTTTAGAGGTCGACGCCTGTGATGTCTTGGCTACTTGGCCAAAGTGGGCCAGCTGCCGTTGTAGTGATCGTTCCCCGCCTGGGCCCTTTGGTCGTGACATATGAACGACGTTGATCGTTTTGCCTTGCCGGTTGTTAGATCCCTCGATGGCCAATTGTTTGCCTTTATTCCCAGCTCCTTTGATGAACTTGGCTAGGTATCCTGCATCGCCCCACTGGTTCATTCTCCATCGCAGGTTACGGCAATGCTCAGTGAGATGGCCGTGATCCTCGTGATATGCGCAGAAGAGCTTGGAATCTCTCTGATTGGGGGGAGAGATGATCGGTTGTGGTCGGGAATACCAACTTTCCCTGCATATATCCTTGAGGATATCTTCAGCAGACAGGTTGAAAGTGTATCGCAGCTCGACCGGTCCGAAAGTATTTCGGTGTTCCCTCTCTTGGGGCCGAACCTGTTGAAATGGCTTGGGTGGCATCGGGTAGGCGAGCTGGAGCGGTTTATGTTCGTTGGTCGGTGTTGGGTATGCGATCTGGAGCGGTTTGGGCTCTAGTGCTCGTGGTCGCTCTACCCTGCTATGGGCCTCGGGCTCTTTGCCCTTTCTGGTCGGTTGGAATGCTTCTCCCTGGTTATTTCTAACTCTTTTGCGACCCACCTGTGCCTCGTGGACCGACTCTCTTCTCGGTAGAGTCCGGTTGAGGAAACGCAATTCGTCGTTTTTATCGGTGAGGTGGGTACAATAGGCTAGCAGGGAATCAGTGGTTGGGAAGTTTTTGCCTATGAACTTCCTTCTCGCCCAATAGCCATTAGGGATGGAATTGATAAAGTTTTGGATGGCTATATTATTGGCATATCGTGGAATCTGGTTTGCTACGTCGATAAAACGTATGCAGTAATCGTTGAGCCTTTCATTTGGCATCATCGTCATTTTAAGAAGGGTTTCGATACTAACCTTCTTTTTCCGATGAGCAGCGTATCGGGTGGAGTACGCTCTTAGCAGTTCTGCCCAGTTTCTAATGGAGCCCCGTGGTAAGTTATGATACCATGACGAAGCCTCTTGACCCAAGCTGTTTTTGAAAAATTTGCACATCAGTGCATGGTCATCACTCCACAGTTCCATCTTCGTCTTGTAGTGCCTCAGATGGTCGATAGGGCAACTCTTCCCGTCATAGAGCCTGGATTCGGGGATGATGAATCCCATAGGATTGCGGTACCGCGTGATCTGTTCAGCACACGGGGTTTCTTGGCATACATTCCAAGCCTGTTGGAACGCGTCATCTGTGACTTGGTAGGGGGGAGGGTATCCTCCCTGATGTGGTGGTGGGCCATATCCCTCCCCGATCCTGTATTCGGGATATCTATCGTCCTTCGTGTTTGTGTGGACACGTTCCATATGAGTGTTCGGATGGACGATAGTTATTGGGACATTGCCCCCTTGGTGGGGGACTCTTGTATCGGGTCGCCGACCCGCTGCCTCCAGGGCAGCCCTGTAGGCAGAATCTTCCACTTCATGGCGTGGGTCTTTGTCGGGTTGGATAACTGGCAATACGATGCCGGCCGCTGTCATGGCCGTCATGCATGCCGCCAGCTGAGCTTGTAGCTGGGTGTAGTTCCTTTCATCGGCTAATGGAACATGTTGTACCTCCACCGTGGGCGGTGTAATCATCCTCGGAGAATTAGTCGGCAGTCAGGGCGACTGTCCGAGTACATGATCCTCGGGCATACCAAACTGATGGGCCTCGTCCGTTTGTAAACGAGCACCGGAGTTGACCGAGGCCGTAGGCAAAGGGACTCTTGAGCTCGGCCCTGCTTGGGACCCGGTTAAGTGTCTTCGTGCACGCCTTAATACGGGCACGTCTTGTTCGTCCTCCGAGGACGAAAGGTGTTCGTCGACAATCCCTTCGATGAAATGTCGGGGTGGTTCGACCGGTTGTTCTTGGTTGACGTGGGAGGTTGTTGGTTGGTTTCCGGATTGGATAGCTTCATATCTGTCGCGGATAGCGAGTAGATCGTCGAGGTCTTGTTGGCTAATTTGCGTGTTTTGGTTATTGGTTTCTACTATCTCGGGATGGGTTTCCTCTACATTGGTAACCATAGTCGCTCGTCTGGCAGAGTATTGGTATTCGAATTCTAAACTAGTTGGGAACTAGATGATTTCCGGAGACGGCGCCATTTGATAAAGCCATAACTTTGGTCGGTCGCGTTAGGCTTTTCAACAATGATATAATGATAAATCAACCGTGAATAAATGATACTTCCTGATCTTTATTATTGCTCGGATTATTGTCCTTGTTCGGACTATTACATTTGCTCGGATTAGTATTTCGGTTTTACAATTATGCTCGATATAACTATTTAATCTCTCGTCTTGATCTTTCTCCTCTTTTATTCGGTGCTCGGCTGTCTTCTCTCGGTTTATTTCTCGAAATGATATGCTTTGGTTAGTTTCTCTCTTTTCTTAACTTCTCTCTATATTTTTTGGATAGATTTTCTGGTCGTTTTCTAGGAGGGGTAGTTGGCTATTTATAGGCAACTGCGCCTTCTAGGATATTGACAAATGTCTTCATCCCAGAGATTTTTCAGACAAGGGTCCCCCTTTGATTGGGCTTGGGCTTTGGGTAGTAGCACCTCAATTCCTATAAAAAGTATGAGATGACCCATTTAAGCGTTGGATACCCATTTATAAAGTGGGTTGATTATGACCCGAATAGAATATTCGGGTCTGATTTTTATGTTCTATCACATATTGTAACGGTTCGGTTTTAAATCGAAAAGAAAACGAAAAGAAGGTACTATATCAGAAAAACGAGAACACATAGTACTAAACAAGAAAAACATAACAATAGAAGGTATAAAAAGGAAAAAGAAAAAAAAAAACTCTCTTCTCTTGGTCGTTATTTTTACGGATTCGTGAACTGGTTTAAATTGTAAGTTTTAAAAATTGCATTTAGTTCCACCCATGGTTAACGAAAAAATCGTTCCTCCTTTAAATTTTTGCGTTTCTCGTTATCCGTCTCCTATTAATTCGCAAGTATTAAATCGTTTTTTTTTCACGTTTTATGCTTTCGTTTCCCGTTTGCTTTGTAGTGACCGGTGGGTTTTCACCAGCAACTTAAATGGGGGGGTCTCTGAAGCATGGGGTAAAAAAAGTAAAAGCTAGCCGAACTGTAGAAAAATTTGAATCGAATCTATTTGGATTCGATCGATTATGGTTTACATAGGAATTAGAAAATGTTCGCAACAGATCGGACAGAAACTCAATATAGGTAATGTAACCTAAAGAAATCTGTGCAACTACCAAACTTATCTGAATCATTGGCGCCTATTAATCCGTATAATCACCATTATTATTATTTGTTAACAGGCTACATACACGGTGAAAATCTGGCGGGCAAATTGAGTACGTAGCCAAATTCTTGAGAACCGAGACGGATTGATATTGTTACTTACGTTACAAAATGGTCTGAACCCAGGGGCGAAGCCAGGATGTGTAAATGGGGGGTGTCAAAATATATGTACAAGTAACATATTTTTATGGGGTGCCAAATCTACACCTAAAAAGAAATTGTACTAAAAAAAAATTGCGTCACTTGGGATTTCTAAAATTATGGGGGGTGCCGTGGCACCCGATCATCCCCACTTAGCTTCCCAGACTGAACCAGTCTCAACTTTCGAAATTGTTATTATATACATCAATATAATCCCGTTTCAGTTTCGATTTCATACTGATACAACCATTTACATCCCTAAGATGCAGTGTTTTGGTGTACCTAGATGTGCAAAGAGAGAAAGAATCATTTTTCAACATTTATAATCACAAAAGTTTAAGAGGGTTAAAAATTTGGTTTCTTTTGGAGTATCTTTCTGACTTCATATCAACATGGTTATAGGGTGCAATAACGACACAAAAAAATACTACGTCGTCAGAAAAATATCCGACATGATTATCGATCATACTCATACAGCTACCTATTAAAGGATAATAATACTCTCGCAAATCATTGACCGGTTTGATTTTTTATCAGGACCAAGTCCATCCCTTCTTCAAATTTCATGAACAACAAGATCAAGATTTCCTGAGAGTACGAATAAATTCTTGTATGTTATTTGCTTGGAATTGTTTGTTGATATACGTGATGAATCCAAGATTAAGTTCACTAATGCTCGAATTCTTTGTTCTTTCACATCTTAGAATAGTTTGCTTTGATTAATTTTACTAATTGTAGCTTTAGACTAAACACCCCACAAAAAGGAGAAAAAAGGTAACTTTTGCATCTTAAGCACATGTAACGTTGTGGTCCATATGATTGATAGACGAGTGATGCCAAAATTTGGCTTCTATTTTTCAAATCACAAAATTTCAAGTCGTGAAAAAAGTTACTTGAACGCTTAAAAATATTGTACAATAAAAAAGAACACACAAACATGTTACTCTTTTCATAGGGTTTGCTACAAAATGCAACATTCCAGAGCAAATATTCTAGCAGTTATTCAACTTCTTCTACCAGAAAATCCATGTGCAACCATTTATTGCATTACAATATATTATGCTTGGGTTAAAATTTAGTCCACTTTAATTTTCTTCTCTTTTTTCGTATTCATGGTGCATCAACTAAACAAAACATGGTACCAAACTAGCTTTTACAATACTTACAACCAAAAAGCTCACTCCACTAAAGAGTACAGATAAGGTGCCTTTTATTAGTTTTTCAATTATTGCACTATAATCATCTGAAAGCACACTGAATATGGCCAAAACTATTGAAAAAGATGGAGGAATAATTACTAAGAATAAGAATAACAATATATGTATCGTCTGGCAACCTTGTAAAAGTTTCTCACGCTTCACATTTTCTATATACAACAAACGCTAAATCGGTCCCATTCGATCTTGTTTCAGCTTTTTCTCGGCCCTCGTCTTTGAGATTTACCAACATTTTAATGCTCTCTTCATTTCTGATACTTTGCCATGTGATATTTGCATTCGTTTCGTTTCGCTTATTCTTCCGTATAGTTCAAATATCAGTGTCGATGCTTATTGATAGAATTAGAAATATATCAAGTTATGTACAAATTGTATATGATTTAACTTCATTGACTTGGGAGAAACAAAATTACTTTATCAACATGATCCTTATTCTTTTTTCAACAATTCAACAAAGAAAAAACAATACAAGGCCTCTCATAACACCAAATTTATTTTTTTAGATTCTTGATATGTAATTAAACCGAATAGGCTAAATGTTTACCAACAATTTGTAAACAGTAAAGCAACAGAGGATTAAGCATGCAATAGATAGCTACATGTGTTGGGCATAGTAAGTACTAGTAATTTATGTATCCATCCATCGAAATAGACAAATTTGATATTTCAATCTGTGATCAAAATGTGTAGGCATACCTTTATTATAATTTTAGACTCACGGGTGGTTTATTCTTTCATCATGACATGGCCTAAATATCTACATGTGTTGCAAACTTGAAAGAAAGGTCATTTGCATTAACTATCATAATAATTGATTTCCAATTTCTTGTGTAGGCCACGTTTCAAATGTTCGTTTCCTCAATGTGTACATATGTGTAACATGCTCGGGACTTGTTTGGTTGCGGCTTCTAGATTTAGTCATCTGCTTGTTTTTCAAATGCTATAAATCTATAGTGGAAACAATAAGATAATCCTGAATTCAACAAACTAATCATTTTTCAAGGGAAAATATTGTGGGTAAACATGATTCGTTTTCTTAAACTCGCAAAAAGTTAAGCTACAAACCTTCACTGCAAAAGAATGATCTATTCTTGTAAACTTACTATGGCACTATCTTCAAGTACTTTTTAAAATAAAATAAAATGAGACGTACGTTTCGTTTCTCTAATTTGCATTACATCAAGTTCCAATTTTGTTGTTTTTCATGATTGGTAATTCCTTTTTCTATAATTATAACTCTTCTTTTACCAGTTAAGTATACTGCAATTTTGAATATTTAAGATATCGTCATCTAATTAAATTGCGAGCCAAAGTAGTTGTTTATATATAGGGTTTCACATCAAACCAGAAAGGCGAAAGTCTAAGGATTAAAGCGCAGCGATGATTATAATAATATGTTTTATGTAACTAATTAAGATCATCTACAACAGTTTTGTTAATTTCTAGTATGTTATATGTTAAATACCACTGCTTATATTAATGTTAGCCATCAATTAAAAGTATTTAGACAATTTATTTACAAGTGGAGAACAATTTTCTTAGTCACAGATACTCCACGTACTTGAATTACTACTATATACTTCTCCAAACCTGACATTTGTTGTCTATAACCACAATGTATTTCTCTATTCCTACCTTTCTTTACCTTCTTATAATCCTGCAAACCTCGTTCTCGTTACCTACAAATATTACTCGCCCTCATCGCCAACTCTCAGTAGACTACTATGCCCGAACGTGCCCCCAGGTCGACCAACTCATCGGCTCGATCACGTCCCAAAAGTTTAACGAATCTCCTGTCTCTGGACCTGCTACCATTAGGCTATTCTTCCATGACTGCTTTGTGGAAGTAAGTTTCTAAATTTCTATTACGGTCTCGCTAATATTTGGTTAACTTGTTTCACACATAAATATGTCGACGTTCCGCTATTTTGGTCAACTGATCATATAGTTAACGTCAACAAATTTCAGTTTGAAAATAATTAACAAAATGGTAGCGAAAGCGCACCCCTAGCTTATAAGATTCACTAGTTATTCCTCAGAAGGTCAATTTAGCAAATTAAACCTGGAAATGTTAAAAGTACTGAGTACACTTGATATATCAGCAGTGCCAACTAAAGTTGCATATTTTGTTGAAAAAAGGGGAAAAAAGATCTGTACTTGACAAGTTTAATTAAATTAACATACAAAATGAAAATAATTGTTTTTCAAATATGAGGGAGGGACTATATATATATGTATGGACACCTTTCATGGCATTGTCTTAAAGCTTAACTTATAATAAGAATTTGTCTAACTCTTAAGGAAACATAAATATAATGCATAAGGCCTAAAGTTCTTTGAAGATCAGCCACCTTGAACAATAGAAAATTATGGTTTTTCATGTAAGTATATATGTAACAAGGCTAGTTTTATATATTTAGTCATGCTATGATGCTATTACTATATAAAAAATGAAATGATGCAATTTATTTGTTTTTTATTTTTATTTTATGAAAGGGTTGTGATGGTTCTGTGTTAATATCTACAAGACCGGGTAGCAAAGAGTTAGCAGAAAGAGATGCGCAAGATAACAAGGACTTGAGAAAGGAGGCTTATGATAGCATAAACAAGGCCAAGGCGCTGGTCGAGACCAAGTGTCCAGGTGTCGTATCTTGCGCCGACATTCTTGCGATTTCCGCTAGAGATTTTGTTCACTTGGTGAGTGCATTTAACTCCTACACAAAATGCGAATTTTCAATTTTAAAACAGAAAAATAATCATGGTTTATTATAAATTTAAAACATTATAATTCTCTTAATTAATTTTGAGATTGGATAGACAAAGAGAGCTTGATGGCTGCTAGGCATGAACAATTAAGTACTTACACAAAATTTCTGACATTTTAAGAACTTTGAATTTGTTCATATACTCCAATTAATTCTACTTTATAAAATTTAAATTACGTGCAATTTTAATCCGTTTATAACATGTATTAAAATTGTCGAAATAAAAATTTTTAAAACTAAATTATATAATTTAATGTTTAAAATATATAATTAACTTCTGAAAATTTTCATTTCAACAATTTTGATACAAGTTATTAATCGGTTAAAATTGCACACACAATGAAAAATTAATTTGAACCAGAGAGAATAGATGATATATATGCATGTCATGTATGTATGTATAGTAATAGCCAAGTGTAATATTGCTTTCACAGTGAAGAAATTTGAGGTTTAATGCCATTTGTTACAAAACGACGTTACTTGGCGCTAAATCACATGCATAAAAGACATGGCACCACAATTGGTTTTTTTTTTTTATGATTTTAATATCTTTATAGGTTAATTAGCATCAGATTTGTCATCCTTTTTAAAAGGCTTATTCTGGATTATTCGATTAGGACATGTTGCTTGTGACTATTCGTCCTTTACTCAGTTCATTTGATCTCATCAAAATACTAAATATAGACTACTTCTTTTTTTAACCCAAACTCTCTATAAAACATTACTTGATTAGCATTTAGCTTACGAATAATTGCGAATTTGTATTGAAAATTTAGAAAATTCATAATATCTATATTTTAGTCATATTCCATAGACTGTCAAGCCATGGATGTCTCATGCATGCGGGTGCCGAATTTTCATATAAATTATATTAAGTAAAAAAAACATAAACAGTGTCAAATCATCATTTTAAACAAAATTATATTGAAAATGCATGGTTAAAAAATTTTAAAGTCAAAATTATTTAAGTTAATTAATTATGGGTGTCGTGGCCGTAATGGTCTTTACCTAACTCTCCCTCTAAGTTGTCTAACCGTCTATTGAGTATTTTAGTGGTAGTTCTCTCAAATTCTCAATAATTCATTTCTAATCACATGCACGTAATTAATTAAGATGATTTTGCAGAGATTTCCCTAATTTTTTTCTAAGTGCAGGCAGGAGGTCCATATTACCAAGTGAAAAAAGGCAGGTGGGATGGTAAAATATCAATAGCTTCTAGGGTACAAATAAACATTCCACGCTCGAATTCCACCATAGACGAACTCGTAAAACTCTTCAACTCTAAAGGGCTAAATCTCAACGATTTAGTCGTCCTCTCGGGGGCCCACACAATTGGTTTTGCTCATTGTAGTAAATTTTTAAGTCGTTTATACGACTATCGGGGATCAAAACAACCAGACCAAACGATCGATCCGAGGCTACTAAAAGCATTAAAACTATCTTGTCCTCGTTTTGGTGGTAATTTAGATATTGTTGCACCATTTGATGTCACTACTCCTTTTTCATTTGACAATGCATATTATGGGAATTTAAAGCAAAAGATGGGCATATTGGACACTGACCAAGCTTTATTTTTGGACCCAAGGACTCAGCCTATTGTTCAAGATTTAGCAAATGATAAGCGAAAGTTTTTTCAAGAATTTGCATTGGCTATGGAGAAAATGGGTTCAATTGGTATCAAAAGAGGAAAAAAACATGGTGAGAAAAGGAAATATTGCAGCGTTCATGCTCTATAATGGTCTGGATTTTTTTAGCTTTACCACATGTGATATATATCACCAAGTCGCGACTTCAT
The DNA here is from genome assembly GCA_963682055.1 of Primula veris. NCBI lineage: Eukaryota > Viridiplantae > Streptophyta > Magnoliopsida > Ericales > Primulaceae > Primula > Primula veris. The sequence goes on along the minus strand of OY821749.1, from coordinate 2,258,215 downwards.
GCTTTTTTATTTTATTTTGTCACAGTTTTTTTTTAGTTTTTTGGAAAGTTATTTGGTCACATAGCCTTAGTCAAATTCGAATAATTTTTAGCTTTTTCAGTATTTTGCATAAGTGGTTCTGATTGTAGACAAAGTCATGTTAAATGATAAAATAATTTTACCAACCAGTACGTGTCTTTTTCATGTGTAAAATACTACTACTTGTGACTTGTTAGTACTTGAGGGTTTTTCCCCTGTATTTTTATTTTTTTTAATAATTAATAAATAAAAATATGGGGTTTTTCCCACCAATTATATATATATAAAAAAAAAGTTATGCAAATTGTCTCCTATTTTTTAGAATTCAGGAATGTAGTATGGGAAAATAGTATTTGGAAGGACCAAAAGAGAAGTTAAAATGTTGGGACTCAATCTGTTACTTTAAAAACCTTGAACATAAGTGTTTTTAACTCATAAGACATAATTAATTGCCACTTGCCAACACGGAAATGGAAGCACGAAAACGATATGAGAAACGGAAATGGAAAATGCGGGTAAGATTTTGTGGTAAATGAAAACATTGGTACAATTTAAGTCAGATAACAAATTACATATGAAAAAGAAATCTGATCCGAGAAATAGGAACCCGTCAAAATCCAAACGATATTATTGACTGCCCTACATATTAATGTACAACGGAATTCAATGAGAACAAATTTACAAAACATGGTAATATACATTTTAATTAAAAACTAATTATACTCATAGATTAACTACAAGTCTAGCTACAATGAGGACGTACATCTAATCAGTGGCGAATACATGATTTTGAATAAGTGGGGCAAGTCGTATGTACAAATTTATTAAAATGCAACAATGAATATAGTGACGTAGTTGTAGTAAATCAATAATACAATTTCTTATTATGTAGCAATTTTTCTTTTTAATGTATATGATCAGTGCTTTATATTTTATTTTAAAAACACATAACATTTGAATTTTTTTAAGAGAATAAAAAAAAGGTAAGTTCAAAAAATGTAAAAATGGAATTCTAGAGATGTAACAAAGTCTAACAAGTAATATTCAGTTTTTTAATTAAAAAGAAATGTATTAATAATAACAATGAACAGAAACTTATAATAAAAATAATTAAAATTCAAGCAAGGGACAAGATTTTAACTTGTGACCTCTCACCAAATAGAGAGATAGTCTCCCAAATAAAACAATGAAATAACTTTATAACAATTTGCATTTGAAATTATATGAATTTGCCCGCAACTACAATGACAAATTCAATCATTTAATTATGTATTCAGAAGTTAATGACTATATTAAAGTTGTGATAAAATTACGATTTTATTTTCTTTGAAAATTTATAAGATTACGATAGTTGAATATGTAGTTGCAACATGAAAATAATTACTGTAAGTTCATTTTTTTCACTCTTAAGCTGATGCTGATGAAATCACATGTCTCATGCCTCCTTACAGAAAAAATAAATAAATGCCCCATGTCTCTAGAAAGCACGAGTCTTCATATTTTGTGGGTCAATATTTTCTATTAATGTTACTATTGAGAGTTAGAAAAATTATTATGGTGGGGCTGAATCATGAATGATAATTTAGATGATTTAGGTATTTGAAGAATTGTAAGAAAAAGAAAAAGTTCATTTACCAACTGCTTATATTTTGAAAACTGTTGGTAAATCGAGTGTCGTTAAATTTTAGTAATAATTTAGTAACAGAATTAGTTGTTATTCTGTTATTAAAATTTAGCGACACTCAGCTAACTAACAGTTTTTAAAAAACAAAAACCGATGGTAAATAAATTTATTTATTTTAGCGCAAATTGTTCAACGACTGTTTTTACTACTTTCTTGTTTTGTTCACCTTGCATCTCATTAGTAAATTTATATCATTCCCCATTTTTAAGTTCTTTTCGGGGCCTGAAAACTCTGCGCTAGATTTACAAAAAAAAATATTCATATAGCAACAGTTTAGTTACAATTTGTCTGATACTATACGGCTTGTTGCTGAAATTTAGTAACAATATAATAACAATTTAATCCTGATAAATGTTACTATGATGTTGCTGAATTTTATGCAACAACCCGTATAATAACAAACTAATTGTTGCTATCCGGTTATTTTTTTGTACCCAGCTGCCCTAAAACATTATTTTCCAAATAATTTCACGTTTTTAGTCCTTTTTAACTTGCTTTATTTCTTCCTTTATTGTGACATACATTACTACACATGCTACAGTTGATCTAGCTGTATATCTTCATGTGGTTAAACTTATGTATCTTCAACTAATATGAAATTTTAATACATGCAATTATTATAGTTGGTATTTGATAGTAGCTACCTTCTCTGTACGTAAAGTCTTATTTTTATTACCAAAAATGAAAAAAAGATTGTAACTGCTAAATACATGGCAAACACTATAAACAGGCACTCTTAACAACTACCACATTCAAGCCATTCTGGACATGAAATGTTAAATGCTAAAACCTAACACAACAACAATTTCACCTGCCCCTTATTTATGAATCTGCTTATTATACTTTTGCTTGTATTGCTATAGATATATAGTGCTCATGAGTTAAATCTCAATCTATCTCTTATTTTTTCTACCACTTCTACAAAATATATAAGATAATGGGAGATAAAATGAGTATGGTGATTCTCTTGTTAGCTATTGTAGTAACAATGTGTGTTGAAGGGGCTTTAGACTATCAACATATAAGGCAAATGGTAGCCAAACACAATGTGCGCTCTGTATTAGTGTTTGGGGACTCAAGTGTTGATCCTGGTAATAATAATTTTCTCAATTTGGCCCCTAAGAGTAATTATCCACCTTATGGAAAGAACTTCCATAATGGCCAGCCAACTGGGAGGTTCAGTAATGGAAAGCTTGCTACAGATTTCATTGGTAAAATGCATCTTGCTAATTTTTATTTTCATGATCTTACATTTTTTTATATAGATATTCCATTGTTTTGATGAAAATATGTAAACTTTACTATCTGCAGTGGAGGCGTGTGGTTTAACGAATTTAGTACAACCATTTCTTGATCGCAATGTTAGCAAGGTTGATTTGTTACACGGTGTTAGTTTCGCATCAGCAGGTTCTGGCTATGATGACTTGACAGCAAATCTCTCTGTAAGTAAATTAATTTCTTTCATGGAATTAGTCACAGAGTATCTGTATAAACATATACATTAACAAAGTAAGTTGCCATATAAAGTATAAACACACTAGATGGTTGTGTACTGTGTATATGAAAATTAACTTTCTAAAATGTAGGATTGCATCTTCAGTGCAAAAAATATATAAAAGGGATAATTATAGTTTACTACACCAATCTATTGGTGGTTAAGAATTTGCATACGCATCTTACAAGATTAACAATTTACACACTCACCTATAACAGATCTATCGATCAACATACTTTAGTTAATTTATGTTAACTTTTTAGCCGATTTTTGGTCATATGCGATGTCAGTTTTACTTTTAAATCATAATTGGAAGCGGTAACGTGATCACACGTGACCAAACTTCTCTTAAAAAGTTAACGTAAATCAATTAAAGGGTGTTGATTGATAGATCTCTTATTGGTGAGTATGTAAATTGTTAATTTTGGAAGGTGGATATGCAAATTCTTAATCACAAATAGACTGGTGTAGTTAACAATAATTTTCCCTATTTGAAATGCATATACCAAATAAAAGTTTTTAAATCCGCTGTCACAATAGTTTTTGAACTATCGCAGATAATTTGCCTTCACCTGTCAAGTTATGACGTCTGTATGTAATTGTTACATTATATTAATGATATGAAGTATGAACTATGAAGTGATCCCTCTTTTTATTTTCTTAATCATCGAATCAGAACGCGTTACCTCTTTCGAAGCAGTTAGAGTATTTTAGGCATTACAAGATTCACCTGAGGCAAATGATAGGAATAGCCGAGTCCGAAGATATCATTAGAAACTCTATTGTGGTGATTAGCATGGGCTCAAATGACTTTCTCCAGAATTATTACCTTGAACCTACTCGTTCGAAGCAGTTCACTGTGGAAAAGTACCAAGATTTTTTGATCTCTAGCTTGAATCAGGCTGTCAAGGTTCTCCCGCTCTTCCTCTCTTATATACACGAGCATATGTAAATTACTTATAAGCTATAAGTCATAACACTAATCTAACAGTTATTAAAAAAGAAATTGTCCCACAACATTTTCCTCCCCATTTTGACAGATAACAGTTTTCCTAACCAAGTATCTTTTGTTCTAGAACCCATAATTATCTCGTCCATTTCTACCCTCCGTAATTAATACTTACACTCCGTAATTATCTCGTCCATTTCTACCCTAAAGCTACAAGGCTCGGGATATTTTTGCAAAAATTGTGGGTCCGATTGATTGTTAAAGTAATCTCCGAAGTTAAAATACACTCATTCAGACTGAAAAGTGAAACATATGCACCACAATTTCATGAAAGAATTTTAAGGTCGATCCAGTAGGACGAACTTCTCAACCAACAGCATTACATATCAAAGTATACTTTCTTAGTAAATATTTACTATCATTTCAAATGTAAGATCTGTTATTCCAAAAGTAACATCTTAAAAATAAGTTTTTCATATAGCAGAGGAATAATATGGCTAGTTTGCAGTTTGCTAATGACTTATTATTTAGCATACTATTTTCCTGGTATTTTTGGAGTGCAGGCTATTCACCGAGGTGGAGTAAGAAAAGTAGCAGTGGTGGGTCTTCCGTCTATCGGATGCATGCCAATTGTGAAGACTATAAAAGGACTGTCAAAATGTGACGACGATTACAATGAAGTTGCATCCACTTACAACTCTAAGATAATTAAGACCTTGGAAACCATAGGGTCATCTCTGCATATACAGACAACATATATAGACATATTTAACGTGATCGCAACTGCAGTAAACAACCCCGGAAGATATGGTATGTTGTGGGACTGGAATTTTTTATTTATTTTAATACATTTATGTTGATGAAAGGTTCTCAGTTTCTATATAAGGATTTTATTAATTGCTTTTATATAGAATTGAATTAGATTAATTTGTTTAATACCTGTACAAAAGGAATGAAATTATTAAAAGTTCTCAGGTTATATATACGTGACATGGTTCTTGTGCTAATTTTGGGGAATTTTTCAAACTTTCTTCTACTGACATACGCAAAAATTAATTGGCAGGTTTTACCGAGACGTCGAAGGGGTGTTGCGGGACAGGGATGATAGAGTTTGGTGACACATGCAAGGGTATGAGTACGTGTGCTGATCCGAGCAAATATGTATTTTGGGATGCGATTCATCCAAGTGAAAAAATGTACCAGATTGTCGCAATTGAAGCTTTGAAGTCTCTTTCTGAGACTATGCTTAACTAAGGTTGTAATCTTTTTAATTAGGATGGTACTAGCTAGTTTTATTCTAGGAACATGATATCATAGTTAGAGATGTTGGCAAGAAAGAAAGATGTTATCCTTCTGCAATTATGAATTAATTAAGTACTTAATAATCTATATCACTATTCACATTTGGTAATGGATAGTCGTAAGTTTGCCTATTTTCTGTATTATTTGATAATGTTGTGGTATCATTACGCATTATCAAATATGCATGCATACTGATTTACCAGGCATAGTACTGTTTTTCGTTCAATACCCTCATACGTTTTGTTTAAAGTCAAAATTGATACATGGTTTCTTTTAGATATGAAACACTATACAACCAGATAATTGATTACCTGTATTAGAATCACTGTTTTAAAACGCTCGCAACGTTGCGGAACGTTGTGCGATATACTGATTTTTAAAAAGAAAAACGCAACGCTAAAACGCTATTTGGGTGGTAAAGTGAAAAAATCACATTATTGGGTCTAAAAGCGCAAAAAAGACGATATTTTGGACTGAAATCCTAACCACTGATTATTTAAAAAACAAACAAAAAATCAATATTGCACTACGCCGTTTTGGTTTGAGATATATTTTTCTTTTCTAAATGCTAAAATCAATAACCTAAAAGTATTAGACAAACAAACGGATATTTTCACTTCATTTCCTTCCAATCCACCGTCACCCAACCCCGACGTACACCCAATCCCGATGTTCACCGCCTCCGAATGGAGGTCAATCATGAATGAGTCAGTCATTTCACTTATTAATTAAGATCAACTAATTGAGACATAGATTCAAGTCTGAATATTTGTTAATTATTGTTTATTTTTATCTAGAAACATACTATATTATATATTTCGATTTTGGATTATGGGTTTTTATCTTGTTTAGGAAAGGAATGAATAAATTTGTACGCACGTGTTTGTTTACAACTAAATTATACTTAAACTTAATATATATCATGAGCTTTTATTTTGTTTTATAGAGAGCAAAATAGATAAAATAAGTGATTTTTCTTGTAAGTGAGTTGTTAAGATAGCGGAAGTGAATGATTACAAATATTTTGTTTGCAAATTTTATAATTAAAGAATGACTTGTGATCAAATTAGTTGTATTAGATTATGTATTAGATTAATTATAACGGCCTACACATTTTATTATATTTAACTTTTTAAATGTTAATATAATTTACATAAATTATATGATTATCTAGTATTGTATTGTCATATTAATAGGAAAAAAAATACACCGCAAAGCGCTTCGTTGCTACGTTATTTGCGCTTTTAGCATAGCTCTCGGAAAAACGTTATGCTAACGATAACGCTATTTAAAATAGTGATTAGAATACATGTTTGCTCTATAGTATCATGCATAAATTACTTTCGAAAACTAGGATGTCACATAAGTAGTCTTAGCCCGTAATTAAGTAATCTAAATCGGGTCGCAGAGCCTCGAACATGAGATGATATGTCCTCTCAGAAGGGTGTATCGAGTCCCAAAATATATGTTTAGATGCATTAGGGCAAACATACGATGTCGGGTTGCATAATACTAACACTTCAATCAAGCCGGTACCACAACAACCACGGTGAACTTCTTCAAATTCTGAGTACATATATATTGAAACTTATTGTTAGCTATAGATAATTAGCATGGGTTTCTGCTACAAATATCTTTGTATCGAACTTTTGGCGGTAATTTTGTTCACCCTCAGATGCTTTTTTTCTATGTTATTAAAATTTTAAAATAGTCCAAATTGTGGTTGACAAAAAATTAGAGAAATGGAAAAATAAAAACAATTTAACCGATTGAGAGACTCCAAGAAAACTTGCGCTTACCGTACTTAGATTTGTCGATTATCATGTCAAGTAGAGGACCGTATGTATCAAGGTATGCTATCCGAAGAGTAGAATTTTGTACACTATTTTGAAGTTTATTTAGCACAGGTATTAGTTTTTGGTTGTGTTCCATTGCAACTGATGAGTAATAATCAACACAACCCCTTCTTGTAAATGGACTGTTTGATTTAGAAGTGATAACTATAGGCAAGCACCCCATTGGGGCTAATCCAGCTACTCCAATTCTTTTAGCACCGTGGTTTAGCAAATCCTGCAATTTTAACCCAAAATTTTGCACAAACTAGATCATCAGAATCACGTGTACGAGAAACTTCCCCTTTGATTTACTAAGTTTTCGTGAAAGATAAGTTTCACCGGTAAAAACAACTTTTGCTGTACCTACCAATGTATATAATGTAGCGCTTTAAAAAATTTATGTTATTCCAAACAACTTTTGACTTAAGGACAAATATTTAAGACTTTAACAGTTTCTTATTAGAAGTTGAGAAAATAAATTTAATAACTAATTTTGTATTACGGAAACATGAAATTTTATAGTAACGTCGTAATTATGAAGCTTATCGATGTACTTGATAATTTGCGAAAACAAACCTGCACAAAGTTCTGAACTTGTTGCACTAAGAACTCCATGTAATCTGGAACCGTATAGTTGATTCGCCGAATTGGTATTGCAAAATAATTCAGAACATAGTCATTTGTGCCAGCGCTAATAATATATACTGCGTTATTTACCAAACTTTTGGTCTTTTCTTTTCCTATCAGAAGCTCTATTCTCTTTTGGTACTCTTTGAAGTGTTCAATTTGCTCCGACATTGAAATTGCCAGCTGAAACATTTTGGAAAAACTTACGATGAGTGAATGAATTTGTAAGAAATGATACATTTTGGAAAAAAATTATACTTTTGATTCAAAAAGTATGGCTGTTATGTAGTATCAAAAAACAGGTAAAAAGTACACTTATTTTCGGCGTCAGCGGGTCGTATCCGGATCCGCCTGAAGCGAATGTTACTCCAGTTAATAGCTCCTCATTGCTCAGTTTTTTGTCCAGATATGGCGGTACGTATTCCTTGATACCAAAATAACTAGCTGCATTGTAGAAATCATGCTTATTAACAAAATGATCATAGAATAATTTTTTTCACTTTCATTTTTCTTGAGCTGAACAGATCGATACTTTGAAGTTGAACTCACCGATGAAGTCATTAGCGATCCTTCCATTGCTAAACCTCCCGGTTGCAACTTGGCTTGGGAAATCTTTGCCATAAGGTGGAAAATCACATTTGAAAACGGTTTTTATGTGATTGTTATTACCGGCATCAGAAGTTGAATCTCCAAACACGAAAATCGCAGGAATTGAATGGTTCAGTGCTCTTTTCTCAAATACTTTTTGAGCTTGACCCCTTGTACTAATTATGATTATCAAAGAACAACGAAATAAAAGTACGCAATAGGAATATTTGTAAAAGAAACTCATATTGACGAAATGAGTAGAAACAAAAAGTGGCTGGTAGCTAGTAACCAAATGTCAAAGTCGAGCTTTCATTAACTTCAACTTGGATCTGTTACGGGAACTGAATAGTTTTCCGGCTAGCATGGGGGTCTGGCTCATGCTTTGATTACTCTTTATCATTAATAAAATAAAATAAAAACATCTCTAACTTGGATCTTGTTATATTGTTTGATCATGCATAAATTATGATCTTGTTGAGAATGTTAGGGATTTATAGTACTTGTTTTGTTTTAATTTCTTGAAGGTAGATGTGGTTTGATTACCAAAATAATCCTTGATTTTCTCAACCACCTTCCTAATTAAAACTTAATAAGAGGTTATGTTAAGCAATAGTGAAACGAAGTTGGGGAATATTACCTAATAAAATAAGATTAAAACCGAAAATAATATGAATTATGTTGTGCATCACGATCACAATAGCAAAATAAGAAATTGAAAGATTTCGTTGAAATTGTTCGTTTAGAAATTTCCCGAAAAGCTAATCATAGGTTCTTCTCTCCATCGGAACAATAGGGCCGTTATGCTGATTACTAAACTTGTTGAAGAGATGAAATATAAACATTCCCGCTACTTATAAAAATGTATATTTCTCCTCTTGTATATTAACAAAAAATTTAAAATATAGCATTTGGTACAAACTCGTAAAAACAAAAGGACTTTTACATATTTCAATTTTCGTTCGGATAAATTTTGATTCCAGCATTGTCTATAGATAATCACGTACTATTGAGTAACAACCTAACATTTCTTTCTTTTTGGTCATCATATAGTAGATACACTTTCATATGTGACTGAAAAAATAGTAGTTGTTGAGAATCATCCCATGTTGTATAAATCCAATTATTAATATATGTCAATGTTCTTCTCTACCATTATGCAATTCGGTGGGTATTGTACGGACTTCTAACAACGAGGATTATTAGGGAATAGTCATCGTATAAAACTGTCTCACAACCTGTTTTCATAAAAAAAATGTATTAAATATATTAAAAATAATAATAATTAATATTTAAGTTTATGATAGGCCTTCCTATAGTTATATATTTTTATTTGGATTTTTAATGTGTTGTACAATTTGTTTTTAATTTATCAAATTCTAATTTGTTGAAAATTGAAAAAATATATTGGTTATTGAAAAACATTATTTAACCATCAATTTTTTAATCTAACGATGGTTAAAATGACTATACCATAAACAGTAAAATAAGAGATGATTGTTCGAAAGATACGATCTATGCAATAATTTGAAGTGCAGATATATATGGCAACCACTTTCATACATCCAACCATCATGCTTTCTCATTAAAAACGCCACATAAAAAAACATGGATTCATTTTACTTCTTTTATATGTTACTACTAAACTTATTATTCACTCGTAATTGACTTGATTGCTTGAGAGTCTTATGGATTCATTTTATTAATTTTACTTTTTTTATTAGCTACTACGTACTAAACTTATTATCCACTCGTAATTGACTTGACTTGATTGTTTGAGAGTCTTTCGCGATTCAAAATTCGACGCACGGTTGATTTTTCATTTGAAGAATCTCTGCAGAAACATGCTGAATAATATTGGCATAAGGCTAAGTGGATATCACAAAATACTGTTAAAGAATATTTTATTTTTTTTTTCATATTTTTTTTTTTATTAATGACCAAAATGACAAAATCTGCATTACTAATGAGGAAATATCTAAAGCATTGTGGACTGGTATAAGAATTTGTTATGACCAGATTTCTGGCCCATATACTATTTGTTGTCTATTGGTTTGAACTAAATAATCCTACTTGTATGTTAAGAATTGAGACAGACTTTGGTTCCAAGTAAGGTTGCAACCTTAGTTGCAACCACAGTTCCAACCTGCTGTTCTGCAGGATTCTGTTCAGTTCTTTAAATACTGCATTACTACATTTTAATGATGATTAATTATTTTAAAGTATGCAGGATATATTATATGTTGTTAAAGATTTAGTTTATGTATATTGAGAATATTAAAGTGATAAAAAAGAAATTTTCTAAAAGTAATAAGGAGATTAGTTTTAAAAGTTATGTTTACTTTAAACTAGACAATCTATATCTCTATTCTTATGCAAATCCTTATCACTTATTTCAATCTTTGTTTTTTATCAAAATCAATATGATACGTTTAAGATTGAATGAAATATGGAGTTAATGTTTAATATATATATTTAGAAAGATCTTATCTTACATGTTCCTTATTTAAGGAAAAGATTAATTCCTATTTCCAAGCTAGTTGTTAACAGGTACTATCTTATGAAGATTAAGGTCAATCCTACGCTGAAGTATATCGTGATATATGGAAAGATTGAAGCCAATCAAAAGAGTCAAAAGCAATCATCAAGATCTTGAAGAAAGAAGATTGTTTTTACTTGTATAAATAGTTGATAACTTAGCTTGTAAAAAGTGTGTGTTCTAAATTATAAAGAATCCATTCTTGAGAGAATACACAGTGAGCTTTTAAAAGAAAACAGTGGTGGAATGCCATTGATATATTGAATGATATTTATAAGGTATGAGCAATATAGAGATAGGCAGAAAAACCTAGAGTGAGTCTGAGTGTTTTTCAATAAGACTTGAATCTTATATTGTAAGCTTTTATAATATCATAATCTGGATGAGTGCCCCGGAGACATAGCCTAGTTAGGTGAACTCCGTTGTTAAATGCGCGTGTAATTTATTTCAAGTACATTTAACTTTACAAGTTCTGTACATCAATATACTTAGGTTCCAACTGTGGTTGCAACTTCACTTGGAACCTAACTGCAAAACTGCAACTAGAACAGCGAATAGAAATTTCAGAATTGTATGAACTGTAGTTCAGATGGTTTCGTCAAGTTTTTAAGGCTAATGATAAATTTGTTCCCAAGCCTTACATAATTCCTAATTACTTTCTCTTAGAATTTAGATTCATATGTTTTAAACCTAAGATTTGCTAGTAAGAGCATCCGCATCAATATCTATATCAAACTCTTCAAATTTGTGGATAAAAGTATAATTTTTAGATTTTGAGAATTCATTTATATTTTGTGTCAAATTTCAAACTCTCTTATGACCTCTCTATAACAATTATTATATTATTAATAGAGTTAAAATTTAAAATGACAATGTAAATGAATTGAGTAGATAAGAACTTGTAATAAAATATTTTTATTTTATTTTGATGAACATGAGTGATACTCTCTAAATATAAAGATTTCAAATTAATTTCTCTATTTATAAAGAGTTATTTGTGAGATTGATGTGATAACATTTTTTATTGTTTATTAAAAAAGATTTTTCACATTTGATGAGTGTGATGTAGTTGATGTAAGTGAAGAAACAAGTGATATGCATCTGTAGCTATGGATATTCTACTATAGTTGCTGATGTTACGATCGTTTTCTGATAAAACTCATCCAATTCCAATTAGAAGTGAGCATACATGAACTAAGATTTGCGAGTAAGTGAAGCATATCTTCGGCAACACTTGTGACAGCTCTGCCAAACGCCCCCTAAGAATTTGTTATGACTATATATATATTATCCTTTTGGAGTAGTTTACTTGTAAAATGTGAATTTGTTATGACTATATATATATTATCCTTTTGGAGTAGTTTACTTGTAAAATGTGGTTGTTTGTTACTCCGTACTAGATCGTAGGCAATATTCATAACCTTGCTCATTTATATTCATGACGTCGATCGTCTGGCCTTCTTAAACTTGTTGTTGGTTTATTTTTATTTTTAAAATCTTATTTAAAAAAACTATCGGACCCTCTAAAAACCATACAAGTCCATGGAAAATTCGAAATCACAAGAACTATCGGACCCTCTAAAAACCATATTGGAGTGATATAATCGATATATGTATCTATAATCTGTAGGCATTGCACTGCATTTATTTCTACAATATTTTAAGATCATGCCTACAAATATTTGTTCTCGATCCGAATTTTTGTACTAAGTTCGTCCATAACACCACATTATCGTTAATTGTTATACTCTCTTTTCTTCTAATGGTTACAAATGTTGGAAAAATAGGAAAAAACATGTAGTTTAAACATGTTTTCCAAAGTGGTTAGGGACCAACTTTGAGTCAATTTTAATGCGACTCCTCAGTTTTTCTGAGGCCATACTCTATGCGTTTGAGTAGCTCGTGCGACGAGCTTCGCAACGGTATATCGCATGACCAATTCAGAGGAATGGTGTGAATGATAATTGGACTCGAATGTTGGTACTCGAAAGAGGAAAAAACCGAAATCTGAAAAATGGGGTAGAGAGTGGGAATAAACCATGAGGGTTATCCCACATTGGAAAATCAAGGTTGATTTTCACTCTATATATACAAACCCATCCCATGTAGTTGGTAAACTAATTAAGTCCACATACCCATGAGTGGGTTAGTGTGTATCACACACGCGCGCGCGCGCTCGCTCGGGTCTCGGGTCTCGGGTCTCGGGTCTCGGGTCGGGTCTCGGGTCTCGGGTCTCGGGTCTCGGGTCTCGGGTCTCGGGTCTCGGGTCTTGTACTAAATCTGAAAAGGGACTTTTGCATATTTGCAAGAGCAGTCCCTAGAGTTCCAGAAGGTTTGAAACTCCAGCAGTAATTGGAGGCAGATTCTGGGGATGTAACTCCCAGAATTAAATGACCAATAAATTCTGCGGTTTCAGAATTTCCTCTATAAAGAGGCAGCCATCCCCTCACATTCTAACACACATTCAAATCAGTATCTTCTCTCTAACTAAAAAGCTGCATATAATTTTTATTCATAGCATTTAGAACCAGAGAGAACCACCCACCAACAGCTCGACTTAGACTCGTCGTCAGTTTCCGGCGAGTCTTCCAAGAGACGTTGTACCTTGGGATCGAAGCGCCAACGCAACCAGAAACCTTAAGGTGGTTGGGCGAATATCGGTTAAGGGCATACTGTTAACAGTAGCCTCGTCCGTTTAATTTTACATTCTGTCCGTTTTATTTTTTCCGCATTTAAATTCAGTTTTACATTCTGTCCTTTCAATTCAGTATTTTAATTTCAGTTTTTTAATATTCTGTCCTTAGCTGTAGCTTTTCTTTTCTGTTTGTACTATTCTGTAATTATTTTAAAGTTCTGTTTCTGTTATGTAATTTCAATTCTGTAATTTAATTCTGTAATTAGATTAGTTTCAATTCAGTCATGTATTTTAAATTCATAACAGAACAGTCTGGCTGTTAAGTTTTTACTTTCCAGTCCGGCAGTTTCTTTTAATTACAAAACAGTACATCAGATTATTAATTGATAATAATCTGATAACGTTTTTTTTTATTTACATTTCAGTACCTACATGTTGTAATCAATTTATTGTATTTCATTTGGAAATTAATAAAGATTACACTGGTTTTATTTAATTACTGTTTAGTCCTTTATTTATTATTAATTGTTATTTCGTACACGGAAACCAACAATCTTAACCGATAATCTGTTGTTTCTTTCGTGTATTGATTAATACAATTATTTATTTTTATAAGGAATAATGCTTTCTTGTTTTCAATTCTAAATTATATTAGAAATTGAATTACAAAGAATAAATTCCAAACAGTTTTAATTTTTATTTTATTTTCTTGTTGATACCAACCGTTTTGGTATTCAATAAGAATCGTTTCAATCCTTTTAATATCAACCGTATTGATATTTAAAGGGATAAGAGTTTATTTTAATTTTGTTTGGTAATTCTTTTACAAACCCAAATTTCAGTTTTGGTGTTTGTTTATAGAATTGTTTGTACACGTATCTCATACGTTTTGTGTTGTCGTTTCAGATGACAAGCACGTCGCCTATTCAGTTGCCTATCGGAAGTGAGAATGACCCAGTGGTTGGTAGAGATGTCCATAACACTGGGGGCGATGCGATTATGGGGGCTAACGCCGATGACGCAGTTGCAGCGGCTGAGGCCGCCGCGGCTGCGGCTATGGCGGATGCTACGGCCAAAGCTGAGGCTGCGGCCGAAGCAGCGGCCACGGCCAAGGCTGCAGCTAAGGCTGAGGAAGAGCCAAGGCTGCGGCCAAGGGCAAGGCACCGATGTATTCGGCAGTGCCTACTTTGCCGACTTCTCATCTGGAGAAACCGAAAAAATTCAGGGGTGACAACTTCAAACGTTGGCAGCAAAAGATGCTGTTTTATCTCACCACTATGAATTTAACCAGGTTTCTTAAGGAGACTGCTCCCGTCCTAAGCGAGGACGATCTGGACGAGCAGTCGTTCTCTGCGGTTGAGGCATGGAGACATGCCGACTACCTATGCAAGAACTATATCATGTGTGCTCTAGATGACACGCTGTTTAGTGTTTTCGAGCCCAAAGCTACTGCAAAGGAGCTGTGGGAGACTCTCAAAAATAAGTACAAGGTGAATAACGCTGGCACAAAGAGATTTGTTGTCACGGACTTTCACGAGTACCGTATGACTGACAGCAGGGGTGTCATGGAGCAAGTTGAGGAGCTCCAACTCATTTACCATCGCCTTGAGGCTGAGGGGCTAGTGATAAATGAGCCTTTCCAGGTGGCACTCATGATTGAGAAATTGCCGCCGTCATGGAAAGACTTTCAAAACTACCTGAAGCACAAGCGGAAGGAAATGAGGTTGGAGGGGCTCATTGAGAAGCTCAATATCGAGGTGAGCAACCGTCGCTCCGTGAGGAGAGTCGGTGGTGCTGTCATCCCGATGGCAAAGGCCAATGTGGTCGAAAGCTCCAACGTCAAACGAAAACGTTTTGACACCGGAGGCAGTGCTGTTGTCGCAAAGAAATTTGCGGGAACCTGCTTTGTGTGTAACAGGACCGGCCATCGTGCCGCGGACTGTTATGACAATAAAGGTGCTGCTAAGCCTAAGCCCCCTCCGAGGAACTTCAAGGGCAAAGGGAAGAGGAAAGCTCCAGCTCAGGCTCATCTGGCTGAGGGAGGACGAGATGATGACCACTTTACTGCTGTGGTCTCTGAGGTCAATCTCGTGGGGAGCAACCCCAAAGAGTGGTGGCTGGATACCGGCGCCACAAGCCACATCTGCTCAACAAGGTGGATGTTTAAGACCTATGAAGCAGTAGAGGGAGAAAGCTGCTTCATGGGAAATTCTGCTACTTCCAAGGTGGAAGGAAAAGGAATGGTGGTGATGAAGATGACCTCTGGAAAAGAGCTGAGGTTGACAAATGTGCTTCATGTTCCGGATATCCGCAAGAATCTGGTATCAGGATCGGTGATGGTGAAGAACGGGTTCAAACTAGTTTTGGAATCCGATAAAATTGTAATCACCAAAAATGGTGTCTATGTAGGCCGTGGCTATATGACCAACGGCATGTTTAAGTTAAACGTAGGGACACCTGCTCCCAATAAAGGTGCTAAAGCTGAGGCTAGCACAAGTAATGTAATGACTGTTGCCCAAGAGGCCAATAAAAATTCCGAGTTTAATTATTTATTTGAGTCATTTCATTTGTGGCATGGTAGATTAGGTCACGTGAATTATAATTCTTTAAAGAAATTAATTTCACTAAAACTAATACCAAATTTCGTTTTTGATAAGCAACACAAATGTGAGATTTGTGTAGAAGCAAAATTAACGAAATCATCGTTTCAACATGTTGAACGAGAAAGTGAACCTCTCGGTCTAATACACACGGATGTATGCGACTTAAAGTTTATACAAACGCGAGGAGGGAAAAAGTACTTTATCACCTTTATAGATGATTGTACTAGATACTGTTACGTTTACTTAATGAGAAGTAAAGACGAAGCAGTAGAGAAATTCGCTCTTTATAAGACCGAAGTTGAAAATCAACTCAATAAGAAAATTAAAACATTGAGAAGTGATAGAGGCGGTGAATATGAATCACCGTTTGAACAGATATGCGCTGAAAGCGGCATTATACATCAAACCACAGCCCCATACACTCCCGAGCAAAATGGGGTTGCTGAGCGTAAAAATAGAACGCTAAAGGAAATGATGAATGCTATGCTAATCAGTTCTGGGTTACCCCAGAACATGTGGGGGGAAGCTGTACTTTCCGCTAACTATGTTTTAAACAAGTTACCACATAAGAAGCGAGAAAAGACTCCATATGAATTATGGAAAGGTCATCAACCCAGTTATAAGAACCTGCGGGTTTGGGGTTGTCTCGCAAAGGTCCTAGTTCCCACTCCTAAGAGGATGAGAATTGGTCCTAAGACGGTGGACTGTGTGTTCATCGGATATGCACAGAATAGTAGTGCATATCGGTTTCTCGTGCACAAGTCGGACAATCCCGATGTGCATGTAGATACGTATATGGAAAGCCGAGAGGCCTCTTTCTTTGAAGATATCTTTCCCCGAAAATTACCTACATCTGTACCAACTGAAGAGTTGAACAGTGAAGGAAATGTGGGGGCAAGTGAACTGACAGAGGAAGAGGAAGAGCCTCGGCGCAGCAAAAGGGCAAGGAAGGAAACTTCCTTTGGACCTGATTTCCTAACCTTCATGGTTGAAGGCGAACCGGCGACATATAAACAAGCTATGTCAACACCGGATTCCCAATATTGGGAAGAAGCCATTCAAAATGAAATTGAATCAATCATGCAAAACCACACTTGGGAACTAGTGGATCTTCCGAAAGGATGCAAGCCCCTAGGTCACAAGTGGATCTTCAAGAGGAAGTTAAAGGTTGACGGCACGATTGAGAAATACAAGGCGAGACTTGTAGTAAAAGGATTCAGGCAAACAGAAGGTGTCGATTATTTTGACACGTATGCCCCGGTCTCCAGGAAAACGTCTATCCGAATCGTCATTGCTCTCGCAGCTTTGTTTGATATGGAAATACATCAAATGGATGTAAAGACGGCATTTCTGAATAGAGAACTGGAAGAAAAGATTTACATGGAACAACTGGAAGGGTTTGTAGTTCCTGGTAAAGAGCACCAAGTGTGCAAACTTGTAAAGTCTCTATATGGACTCAAACAAGCGCCAAAGCAATGGCACGAGAAGTTTGATAGAATTATGCTATCAAACGGTTTTCACATTAATGAGTGTGATAAATGTGTCTACTCTAAAGGAAGTGGAAGAGACTGTGTTGTAGTCTGTCTCTATGTGGATGACATGATCATAATTGGGAGTAATGATAGAATCAGCTCCACAAAGAAAATGTTATCACAACACTTCGATATGAAGGACCTGGGTATAGCTGATGTAATACTTGGTATGAAGATTACCAAAACATCAGAAGGGTATGCCTTGTCCCAAAGTCACTATGTTAAACAAGTTTTAGACAAGTTTGACAAGGACAGTAAAGCTATGTCAAGAACCCCAATTGAGTTCAACTGTAACCTGAAAAAGAATTTCGGTAAAAGTGTGAATCAATTGGAGTTCTCTCGAGTCATAGGCAGTCTCATGTATATAATGAATTGCACTAGACCAGACATAGCAAACTCAGTGAGTAGACTGAGCAGGTACACCAGTAATCCAAATGAGGAACACTGGAAGGCCATAATGAAACTTCTCAGGTATATGAGGTTTTCAGCCGATTACGGGCTGCACTATACCAGATATCCAGCGGTACTGGAAGGGTATTCAGATGCCAACTGGATATCAGACTCCAATAGCACAAGATCCACGAGTGGATATGTGTTTATAATGGGAGGAGCTGCTGTGTCTTGGAGATCCTCCAAACAGACATGTATTGCAAGGTCAACTATGGAATCAGAATTCATAGCGTTAGACTTAGCAACCGAAGAGGCAGACTGGCTAAGAAGTCTATTGGAAGGAATTTCAATGTGGCCGAAACCTGTTCCCCCAATAAGCGTGCATTGTGATAGTCAATCAGCTATTGCGCGGGCTCAGGATCATATGTATAATGGAAAGTCTCGACATATACGTCGGAGACATAAATCCGTAAGAGAATTGTTATCCAATGGTGTGGTATCCTTAGATTTTGTAAGATCAAAGGAAAACATAGCGGATCCATTAACTAAAGGCTTGACTCAAGTGGGAGTCGAGACGTCATCTAACGGAATGGGATTAAAGCCCATTAAATTGGTGGCCCCCCCATAGGCAACCCAACCTAAACGGAATCTTTCCTGATAGGTTCAAAGGGAAACTGAACTGTGGGGGCAACCGAACAAAGCACTCGGGAACCTGGAGTTCCCAGCCCATCTCCGCGATGACAGAATGATAGACCTGTACCATTGTAAGGGTGAGCTTGAGGCTCTTAATGATCCAAGTAACTCGACGGTCGAGTAAAGTGAGTCAGGACACTTTCGACTTGGAACACCTATAACTAGTGTGTAAGGCCGGTACCATGTGATGAGCTTGGGCTAATTCACTAGAGCACTGAGTTGAAGTTGCCAAGGCAGTCCAGGCCAAATATGGACAACAACTAAAGGGCCTAGTACGTGGGTAGAGAGGGCACTGTGCGGGTGCCATTCTGGGATACACAAAGCTTGATGGTTCAAAGCTTTACCGCTACCTAATAGCAGTATTCTGGGTGGTACTCCGCTACGGCAGGTTCAAGGCGCGCGCTACCTGACCTTAGGCAGTGAACTTTTGCGGTTCTCTTGATTTGCATTTAGGACATGGGCTTTCGAGCCAATTGCATTCATGTGGGGGATTGTTGGAAAAATAGGAAAAAACATGTAGTTTAAACATGTTTTCCAAAGTGGTCAGGGACCAACTTTGAGTCAATTTTAATGCGACTCCTCAGTTTTTCTGAGGCCATACTCTATGTGTTTGAGTAGCTCGTGCGACGAGCTTCGCAACGGTATATCGCATGACCAATTCGGAGGAATGGTGTGAATGATAATTGGACTCGAATGTTGGTACTCGAAAGAGGAAAAAACCGAAATCTGGAAAATGGGGTAGAGAGTGGGAATAAACCATGAGGGTTATCCCACATTGAAAAATCAAGGTTGATTTTCACTCTATATATACAAACCCATCCCATGTAGTTGGTAAACTAATTAAGTCCACATACCCATGAGTGGGTTAGTGTGTACCACACACGCGCACGCTCGCTCGGGTCTCGGGTCTCGGGACTCGGGACTCGGGTCACGGGTCACGGGATGCGGGATTTGGGATTTGGGGAATGTCTCGGGTCTCGGGTCTCGGGTCTTGGGTCTTGGGTCTTGTACTAAATCTGAAAAGGGACTTTTGCATATTTGCAAGAGCAGTCCCTAGAGTTCCAGAAGGTTTGAAACTCCAGCAGTAATTGGATGCGGATTCTGGGGATGTAACTCCCAGAATTAAATGACCAATAAATTCTGCGGTTTCAGAATTTCCTCTATAAAGAGGCAGCCATCCCCTCACATTCTAACACACATTCAAATCAGTATCTTCTCTCTAACTAAAAAGCTGCATATAATTTTTATTCATAGCATTTAGAACCAGAGAGAACCACCCACCAACAGCTCGACTTAGACTCGTCGCCAGTTTCCGGCGAGTCTTTCGAGAGACGTTGTACCTTGGGATCGAAGCGCCAACGCAACCAGAAACCTTAAGGTGGTTGGGCGAATATCGGTTAAGGGCATACTGTTAACAGTAGCCTCGTCCGTTTAATTTTACATTCTGTCCGTTTTATTTTTTCCGCATTTAAATTCAGTTTTACATTCTGTCCTTTCAATTCAGTATTTTAATTTCAGTTTTTTAATATTCTGTCCTTAGCTGTAGCTTTTCTTTTCTGTTTGTACTATTCTGTAATTATTTTAAAGTTCTGTTTCTGTTCTGTAATTTCAATTCTGTAATTTAATTCTGTAATTAGATTAGTTTCAATTCAGTCCTGTATTTTAAATTCATAACAGAACAGTCCGGCTGTTAAGTTTTTACTTTCCAGTCCGGCAGTTTCTTTTAATTACAAAACAGTACATCAGATTATTAATTGATAATAATCTGATAACGTTTGTTTTTTATTTACATTTCAGTACCTACATGTTGTAATCAATTTATTGTATTTCATTTGGAAATTAATAAAGATTACACTGGTTTTATTTAATTACTGTTTAGTCCTTTATTTATTATTAATTGTTATTTCGTACACGGAAATCAACAACAAATTTATATGGTACATTTTGGTGACACTTAGTTAAATAGATTCATTCGTAAACCAAAGTCTGATTTTGAGCAACACCCATTGGATGCAAATTTTATCTGCCATGAGCATTATTCTATGGAAAATGCTTTTGATCACATGTTTTTTATCCAAAAAATCAACCCACATCTATCTCATCAATTTTTTTGATTTTTATTAATATTAAATTTAACAATTTTTTTATTTTTATTTAATATTTAAATTTAGGGTAGATTCAACTAAAGTTATATTATATTTTTCTTTGCATTTTTAGTGGGTTGTATTTTTAGATTGAACAATTTTTTTTAATTATTATTTAAATTTAGAGTAGACTCAATTAGGGTTCTAATATATTTTTATTTGGATTTTTAGTAGGTTGAGTTTTTATTACGTGACGTGACTTTTACTGCCATCTTCTAATTTTTTTTTATTGAAACGTTAATGTCAAAATTTGACCACAAGTTTTTTAATAGGAATATAAATAAACTATATGTATAAATGAATAAATAAAATAATTAATATAATAATTAGTGTTGAGAATGACATGAGTCTTTTTTCTTACTTGTAGTGTCATTTTTTTGACACATGTTTAAAAAAAAATGACTAGAATTATTTCATATATCATCGAATAGACTTTTTACGTAAGTTTTACATCACTCTTATTCTATATACACTCGTACGCCTTATTTCAGATGAGAATCAAATAAAATAAATTTCAACACGGTGCATGAAATAATAACAGTCTAGCTTCATGTGAAAAAATTAAAGTATTGCATTTAATTTGGCATGTTATGAATTTATTGCATGCACGTTTGCAATAGTGAATGATGTTGGCGCATTTTAAGCTGCAAAGACACACATACCCATTTCATGTCACATATTTAGTGTAAATTATACATTACAAAATTAGGAACATCCAATTGTAATGTGCATCTCAATTATTATTTATACTCGATCCTTATGAACAAGTGGCTCATAATTAAGCAATAATTTTGACTTTATAGAGGTACCCTTTTTATTAGACTTTAGGATAACTGTTTAGCATATAGTGCTGTAAATATATTTACTTCAATTTATTATTAGCATAAACACCCAAGAGGCTGGATTATGGGAGTCAATGTGGTAGTCTGAACATCTCAACGCTTATGTTAATACAATTTAAGTCAAAATTAACGTACGTCAAAAATAAAATACATATTTGCTAATAAGTTTCGGTGTGTAAATTTCATAAGTTTCTATCATGATCTTATTAGTTTTTTCTGGTTCTTTACTACTATTCTTTAAGAAAAATCATATTGAGCTGGATGAACCAATATATATATTATTCTTTATGACTGAACTAAAATAGCCACTTTACTCAAAGACATCAGCTAGATTACAAGTTCTAAATGTGTCACGTCTCTATATCTAGAAAGGGATTGGTCTATGCTTGTCTAAAAGTAAGATTTCTGGATTCAGGGTTTTGTAAAATGAAGAGCATAACCATTTCATAAAAAACAGAAGATAGCAGTCGAATATATCACTAGCAGTCTATGCTTGTCTAAAAGTAAGATGTGTTGAGTAGTAAATGGTAATTTTTCGGAACAAAAATAATCTTTTAGATGTAAAAATAATTTTTTTTCCCAAAATATAACTTTTTGGCACATAATTTGAAATTTTTTTGTCTCTAAAAACAATCTCATACGAATATAAGTAGACAATTAAAATTTGTTTTCAAATAATTTTTGAGACGAAATTAAATTGTCTCCTTATGTCCGTATAAGATAGTATTCAGAGATTTTTTTTTTTTCCAGATAAATATTTTTCACCCTTAATCAAGAATTTTTCATGCAAAATCTAAATATCGTCAAACACTTAAATAAACGAATAGAGTGAAAACAATTTTCAGGAAAATAATTTCTCTGATAAATATTTTCCAGGATAAATATTTTTCGCCCAAACAAACAGAGCCTAAAAGTTATATTTTTGGATAAAAAATTTATTTTTTTGTCTAAAAGATTATACTTATCTTGAAAAGTTACAATTTGAAAATAAAATTTGATTGTTTCTAATAAAATTATTCATAATTTTTAAGTTTGTTGAGGCGAATTGCATGCATTTGAAAGTAGAAGATGCGCATTATGAGTTATGACCATCTCACACTTTTGCAGTTTGCTCAAGATAAATAAACAGTGGAAGCAGAAAAGCTATAGGTTGTAAAAAAAAAAAAAGGAAAAAGTTGACTTCAACAAAGTATAATGTAAGAACTTGAAGTTATTGTAATAGATATATGTTATAACTTGTATCCAAATTGTTTGAATATTTTTTTTTTAAATCTAATCAAAAAATAAATAATAGTAACTTGGTCCCGATCATCTACCATTATACCTACAATGATAGGCCATACGATTGCTATCCATAATGGAAAAGAGCATGTATCTATTTATAGCAGACCGTATGGTAGGTCTCAAATTGAGAGAATTTTCACCTACTTAAAATTTTCGAGGGCATGCAAAAGGTGATAACCGATCTCGTCGTTAATAAAAAAAATATAGATACTTATGATTCATTAGTAGGAGGCGAATCTTATGATAACGAAGAAAAAAATCATAAAATTTAACTTTTAAACTATATTATTAATTTTTAAAAATTTTAATTTCAACAATTTTCATATAAAAACGGAGCTACTAAGTACTTTGAACTCGTAAGAGCTAGTATTGGTCGGTAAAATTGTTCAAAATTTTAATTATTGAGCAAACAATTAGACAAGGGTTGATTTCTACATGTTGGGATCACAGCGACAAAACCATTACACTTACAAGTTACAATCTCTAGGTTTGACTTTATAGAGAATATATTTTATTTTTTTTATCAAACATCGTCATGCTCGTTATTATCATATATAATATGTACAAGTAATACAAGAGTCATTGCCTGTCTGTTTCAATGGGTAAGAAAAATCAAATATTACATAACACCGTATACCTAAAAGTCCATCTAAATCATTCCACACAGACAAGTTAAAACGTAATACAAAATCCGTAAATAGAGAAGATCTGGAGAGAGAGATATTGATGGTTAAAATAGAGATTAGTATAAGAAATTGAACCTAAAGCGACCTTTCCATTTTCCTAGGCATCCTTAACTTTAACTTAATTTAACATCACCCTTATTAACTCGATAAAATAAAGACTCAACTGTATACATCTAGATTTGTGTTCTTTTTGGATTACTCACTTTTACACGGTTACTGTGAATGTAAAGCAACCCATTTATTTTTCACTGCTTTGCTTAAAAAATTTATTACATATTGGAGATTTAAGTATAGTATATTTTTGGAAAATGATTTTGCTCACCTATTTTTTTACCTAAAAAATCAACTCGCTGACGTGGCATATACACATGACAAATTCACTTATCATGAGTTTTAATTGTTAATGTTAAATGGTAACAATTTAATAATTGTGTCACATTACATGACATATCTACCTAATTAAGCGTTTTGATTGTTATTAATAATAGATTTAACATTTTTTTTAATGAATATTTAAATTTAGGGTAGGCTCAACTAGGGTTCTAATATATTTTTATTTGGGTTTTTAGTGGATTAAATTTTATATTTAACAATTTTTTTTAATTAATATTTAAATTTAGTGTAGGCTCAACTAGGGTTCTAGTATATTTTTATTTGGATTTTGATATTTTAATTTTTTTTAATTAATATTTAAATTTAGGGTAGACTCAAATAGGGTTCTAGTATATTTTTATTTGGGTTTTTAGTAGATTGTATTTTTATTATGTGAATATTTATATTTTGATTTATCAAATTATATCATTTTATGTATATTTGGACGGATAAATATGTACTTTATTAGCCTATGGAGTGTGCAAGTTGTGTGTAACTTACGAGTCTAATCTGTGAATTGTGTGATTAGCAAAATCCGCGTAAGCGGGTTGAATTTGAATGTGTCAATAACAACACTCTTTTTTAAAATACAATAATCACTTATTCATTTTTTTTTAATTTATAGTTGTATTTTTTATTATCAATATTTATAATGCATTACTCATATATTTAGACTTATATGGACCTATAATAGTGTTTGTATAAGTATGACTAAACAAGTCAACTCATCGAGTAAGAGTTTTAGATAAAAAATTTTGGTTGAAATCAACACTATATTTTTTTTCCATATGAAGAAGAGATCAATGAATCATATGGTTGCCAATTTTGAAACAATAAATGAGAATAGTATTAAAATTTTGGAGTATAGAAGCACGACCTTTAAGTATATTCTCATTCCAAGGAACACAAACAATAAATGATCTAAAATAAAGTTATGCAACTTTTATATTTATATTTGTAACAGATTTGTGATAGTATTGCAGCAGTAATCCTTATATTGCTTGTCGCGTATTAACTACTTTATCAAACAATTAATTTTAAAAAATGAAACTAGCTCATATGCACACTACAAAATAATGTTTGATTTAGTGAGAGTCAAAAACCGTCACAAGCCTGTCACTAATTTAAAAAGCTGTCACAAATCTGTCATAAATTGACTAAACTGTCACAAAACCGTCGCAAAAACCGTCGCTAATAAAATCGTAACAAAAAATAACGTCACTAATCCCGTCGCTATTTGAATATTTTTTTTGTAGTGGCAAACTTGATGTAACATTAACCGACTCTCATATTTTTTATTAATGTTTCAGGAAAATGAAATCTTAAGGATTTCCTTAGAAATATAATATATGCACAAAATCTTCCCAATACATGTATTCCTTTCGAATTCCATTTAATTTTCATTTGAAATCCAAATAATAAATTACAATTTTTGCCAAAAGCAAAAATGTATATTGCCCTCGAGTCAATCCAAAAACTTTGCCCAAAGAAAACCCAAAAATTGCAATAACTCTCCTACCACCTATAATCACATATTGACTTGCAAAACCCCCATTTATTCCATCCTCAATTCCTTGCCATTAGAATATTACTTTCGTAAAATATTGCATATATTAATTTTTTTGGTACAAAAATTATTGCATATATACGCTCATGTAGCTCATGTAACACATCCACTTTCTATAATCACCCCCCACTAATATCACTATAAAAAATAAACAAAAGCCAAGAAGAGAAAATGGAAATACAGGCAGAATTAATGAGTATTGGTATAGTACCAATTATGGATTAAATAAAAATATGATTTCAATATCAAAATAAAAATGATTGTACACTTAAACTAACACATCAGCAAATAAGTTTTTTGGGTAAATTTTTTGGACTCGTATATCATTTCTCAGAATTAATTAACAGAAAGTTGAGAAGCAAAGAGACGTTTATTTGATCAGAAACAACCCCACAATACCCTATCTCTCTAGCTATTTCTCTCAAAAATACCATCCCCACCTTTTTTTGGTTTGCATTTAGATTTCTCTGTACAATTTCTGATGGAAAATCTAAACTGAGCCCCATCATGTACTTGTTTAGCTCTTGTACTTTTAAGTAGTGTGTACAAGTATATATTTCAGTTTTTATGCAAAGTGTACTAAAGCAAGGTATGGGAAAGTGGTACACTATCTTCCCCTTTAATTTATTTCGTTTTCCTTTCTTGTTTATGGCTTCACAGGCGTTTCTTCTTGTGATTTTCATCTATTTTATATCTAGTTCACTCTCACTTGAAAACATCAAGAAACTAAGTGCTTTATAGATCAAAATAATATTTAATAACAAGGAATTTTCGATAAACAGTTGTTCAGTATTGTTATGGCATTGAACTGATTCGAGGCATCAATTATATATATCCGGGATAATGGGCTTCAAAATTAAGTTATGTGGACAAATATAACGTAACATTCATCACAAAATAGTAATGAAACTTAATTAGTCTGCCACCAATGTGTTACTTTTTACTAAGCTGTAAATATATTAGAAATGTAAACTTATAGAAATGATTAGGAAAGATGTGACGAGTTTTGATTTTTCTCTATGAATGTATGAAACTCAATTTATTTTTTTGTATACTGAGTGAGCGAAACTTGATATATTTTTATGCATAATTATGCACCTACGTACATAGTGAGCTGATCATAATGATAATTCTTGTGAAAATGACAACAAATTTTTTATGGGAATTTTGTTTGTTCCGACTTCCGAATCTAATACAAAATCGTTCAATTTAACAAATATCCTATATTTATTTAGTTGTAGTCTTGATGCGTATCTTCTTTATTTCTCTCTGTAAGTTTTACGCGTGGGAGTTTCCACAGCTAATAGTGTGAAAGAACAAGAAAATGTATACAAATATGAACAATTTTTGTTTTTTTTTTGCATATAGCAACTTATTTAATTTTTATTTTTATTTTAACAGCATGGGCAGGACTATAAATTTAATGCTTAGGATTGTTGACAGGGGTAAGCAAGGATATAGACTATAAGAAGAGTGGTACTGTACTGATTGTGGTTTCATCTACACAATCAGTTTGTCCTATACCAAAGAGAAATACTGTAAAACAAAAGAGTTGCTTCTCAATAAATATAGTCAGCCCTAAAGTTCCTACTTTCATTTTCACAACATCACCAAAAACAAGGCACAAAATAAACATATTCTTATAAAAATATATGGCTTCATCAAACAGACATTGGCCTAGTATGTTCAAGTCCAAAAAATGCAACAATCACCAATGGTACCTTCATCAGCATAATCCTAATTCTCTACTCTCAACTGGCTGTCACAGGCCTCCTTTCATGACTTCAGGTACGTAGTTTCTCTTTTCCTTTTTTTTTTATCACTAAAATTAGCTACCAATTTTTTTTTCCCGCAAAAGCCATTCCAAGTCGTCGTAGTTAACTCTAAATAGGTCATACTAAGACAACAGTCCTGGATATTTCCGACATTTTTCAAACAACTTTTTGTAGTGCATAACTGCATATAGTAGCTTTAGGTCGACCTAGTGTAAACCTAAACTTTTAGAAATGGATGAGTTGATATTATTTACTCTTACTAAGAAGTCATGAATTAATGAAATAAACAGTGTTAAAGAACATTAAGGATTTTCTGCAATACCGCCAAAAGATCCCGGTGAACTGCAGAATTTATGTACTCTTTCTGTTTCAATTTGTAAGTTGGAAAATTTCCAATTCGAGGACCACTTTTTACACCGAGTTTTCAAATTTATCCATCACTTTTTCACACATATTTTGGAAAAGTTTATGAGATAAGAATACGTATGTAAGAATCTAATGCAGTGTTTGTATTTATGGAAACTGGACAGTTAAAATGAAATAGACTAAATGGAAACATGGATCTATAATTTGAAAGGAAGATATTATTTTATTTAAAATCATTTTTTTACAAAATATAGTCAAGAAAGTTCAGGTACTAGTTATTAGTCCCTAGTAATGGTATTGTTCTTGATCTTTGTAGAATTCTAAGAGGCTGATAATTATACTAGATTATAAAAAACATGCCATCTTTAAATTTTATATAGCAATGAAACAATTGTACAGGTATTCCAAGCATTTGTACTCAAACCACATAAAATTGTGAAAAGCTACTAGCTAGGATTGTACAAAATATAATCGTAACAATAGGTGTACATTTGTCAATTTTAACGTATATTAATTATTTGGCAATTCTTTCAATTCTGGTTTGTAATTTGAGGAGCAGGGTGCGAAGAAAGGAGCCTAGAACCGAAACCAAGGTGGAACCCAAAACCAGAACAAATCCGTATCCTTGAAGCTATCTTCAATTCTGGAATGATTAATCCTCCACGAGACGAGATCCGAAAAATTAGGACACAGCTCCAAGAGTATGGCCAAATTGGAGACGCGAACGTCTTTTACTGGTTCCAAAACAAGAAATCCCGTAGCAAAAACAAACTCCGTCACCCTAAAAGGCCCTCCACGCCTCCTCCGCCCTCAACCACCTCTTCCTCCGAAAAGCGCTCCCCGAAAGTCTCAATGAAAATGATAAATTCTCCCACAGGGTCTATAAACAACAACCCTACCGATGTCCAAAACCTGACTGAACCCTACCTTTTCCCCACTGGAGGAATTTTATTCCCGTCAGATCAAATGTCTGGCGGGGTCCATAAACCCGTGGTAGATGGGAATATGTTTCTTGGGGAGCTCTTGATGATGAATAACAATAATTATAATAACAATGAGGACAAAAAGAAGGTTGATCATGATCATGAGAATGTTTATAATAATAGCACTGTTGATGCTACAGCAGTTTCAAGTGGTGCTTGTGCTAGTGTTGCTACTACTTCATCTCCATCTACCATCAGTCACTTTCTAGGTAAATACAAGATTCTATATTTGTTTGTATCTTCTGTCTCTTTTTTGGATAGTTTTGTTTGCATATATAACATGAAATACAGTATGGTTGAATGAATAGTAGTGTTTTTAGCTTTTTATGAATACAAGAATGGGTCCTTATTTTCCATTTATGATCAAAAAGTGATACTGTTTTTCGCAACTATCACAGTAGAGTAAAAGATTTATGATGATGAGAAGTAGTAAAATCACAAAATACCAGATCAAGTAATCGTTACTTTCGATATACATTGATCAACCGGGCATCACGAGTACTTTTTGTATTAGCCAGTGTGTGTCGAAAAATCTCTAGACACTAACTAAACATATACTATACAAGACTCAAAACGTGCTTATAATAGACTTGCTCCTAAGGGTAACTTCAAATTAAACGTGCTTATTTGCTTATAATAGACTTGCTCTTAAGGATAACTTCAAATTAGATAGGACATGGGTACAAAAATTGTCAACAAATTGGGATCTGCGGTAGAATTAATATTTGCTTGAAAATGTTAACTATTTCGGCCAGTTAGCAAGTAGTCTCGAAAATTTAAGATTCCCAACATTGATTATTAAAATTGCCATGTATATCTCTTTTTAGACAATTACAAATTTGTTCCTTAATTTGACTCTTGTTTAAATCCTCTGGATTACTCAGAAAGTAAACATAAGATTTCACGTTACCTTTTAACATTTTTACATGCATGCGTGTGTTTGCAAGGGCAACAAAAAAAAAAGGACAAAATGCTGATTTGCGTGTATAGTGGACCATTTTTGCAATTTAAAAGGTGTAAACTTCGTATATGCTTAGAAAATTTTCGTTTTTATATAATTAAATTATTGTCAGAATAAACTCGACACTATAATCACTTTCCTAAAAAATGCAAATCCATAAGTCCTAAGATTTTTTGAAGAAAAAAAAACATATGATTCTTTTTAGCACAACATGTGAAGTATTGGCTATGTGCCTCCTAAATAGAGAACAATGACAAAGGTATACTTGTCCTCTATATATTCGGAATTTTGTGATGTGTCTTAGATGGACGTATGCATGGCTTTTTTGTGATAAGAGGTAATGTCAATATATATATGTATGTCTATGTAGGACATGGACCCTAAAGTGAGGAACATTAGCTAGGTGGCACAAACTCTCTATAACCATCATAATTTATTACTTTAAAAAAAAAATATCATAATTTCTTATTCTTTTTTATCATGCATTTTAGATTTTTTATTGAAATAATGATTTAACACTTGTCAGGGTCTTTTTTCAACTAAATATAATCCTTAAGTAAATTTGACACCCATAATGATAATTCATGGCTTCACCCGCCCCTGTGTAGGTGTTGGTGACTATCTTAACGTGGGACCGTCCCATTCAACCGTGTTCATCAACGATGTGGCGTTTCAGGTGAACGTGGGACCATTCAACGTGCGTGAAACTTTTGGTGACGATGCAGTTCTCATTCAGTCCAACGGACATCGTGTGTTCACCAATGAATGGGGTGTCACACTCGAACCACTTCAGCATGGTGGGTGCTACTACCTGATGCGCATGTTTGCTCCCTTTGCTGTTTCAGAAACTCGACGGGTATGCTAAAATCGTAGTTAAATTCCACCATTTCGTTTTTATGATTTTTGAAAATAAGTCACAAATCAGTACTTACCGGGGAAAAAAAAATCACAAATCAGTTATAATCACCCCCAACACCCACTATATTGTACTATATGGGGGTGTTTGTTTAGGGTGGGTTTATGGTAGAATGAGATTAGAAATACCGTCGGGCTCATAAGTATCGCGTTTGGTACGAAAAGTGGACACGGTACTATTAATAACATTTGATTAGAAATGATGATAAATGAGGGTATTTAGAGTAATATGGGGAGTGTGATATTGGAAAATGAGTGTATTTGGAATAAAGGGAGTGTGATATATATATATTAAAATCATATATATATATATATATATATATATATATGTGTGTGTGTATTTTGCAAGTTTATTTATTATAGATATAAATGTAAATTTGTAAAATAGTTCAACCCCAATAAAAATCAAACAAACAATTCATTGATATTTCATGTATGTACTATTAATCCCGCATTCATTTGTTATATCGTCATAGTCTGAATGTATTTATAGTCTTGTTACTACTAATATTGCAATCAAATGAACCTTATGTATATCACCGAAGAAGAAGAAAATTAAAATTTAACAAAAAATGGTTTTAATCAAATTTTATAACAATTTTCTCCTGGTTTTAATATTATATCATTTTTAGATGTATCATATTAAGACGATACAGGTCCCTTATCTTATGATCTCATGTGTAAGACTAAGTTCATTGAAATTGATGTGTCATCAAGCATTTATATTACATTTCGATCGTCATAGATAGATAATGAATTAGTTGTACCCAAAAAAAGATAATCATTAGTTATATTTTTAAGTGAATGTTAAATTTAGAGACAAAAATAGTTTTAAAAAAATAGGCAGATATATATGTGTAACACGATTTTTTGAGGCCTAGTCTCTCAATTATCATTGTTGATAGTTTATAGCCCTCAAGCATTGTTTCATGCTTTTTGATTGAAAATTCGCTTACCTTTGTGACTTTGTCCCCCAGATAATTTCTGATATATATAGGAATTAGACTATTAATACTTTTAAATTGGAAAATTTGTATTATTTTACCTTGAGTTATGTTTCATTTTTGCAGATTTAGAAGGAACATTTCATGCTTGAAAAACTTCAAGAGGGTCGATTTCATAAGCTTTTTCTTTTAATTTCTCGGGTTCCTATTTTTATTCTGATATTATGATCCTTCATAGTGTGGAATTCCATAGACATGTTATATTATATATTTTGCTCATGTTGAGCATTTGTGCTTTTGGCTTAGCTTCATTTCTATTCTGATGCAATAAATTTATAGAAAAGTACAAGAAAAAATTTAGCTGGTTTTAACTTGAAGAGAACAATTGTATATAGTTGTATTTGCATGTGCGCCTTTATTTCATTTTCATTAAAGCTACGATAGATTTGACTCCCAGAATGTCACAATCAAGAGATTCAATACAATATCACTATCTATACAACTGAACAAAAGAAAATTAATTCGATATAAATTGCCTAACTGAGCTATGCATTTTCTAGATCCCTTTTCCTTATAAGCAACCTTTATCATCACTAGTAACATCACAACATGTGCATACAAAAATTGAAAAAGATTTCATTAGTAGATAAGTGGACGTACGGTATGTGTTATTCTGTAGTTTATATTAATTCCAAATCTTTATCTTCACCAGTTTTTAACTCTGCCATAGCACTGTTTAAAATAATGATGTTATTTATCATAGATTCATATTAAATAAATTGATAATACTGCTAAGCCGGAAATTTACATTCCATATTGATACTAATTAAGAGTTAAGACAGCTATCTAGCAATTTCTTATAATTTAAGTACAAAATTATATTCTGAAACCATATTGTTTTGATGAATGGTACAAGACTTTTAGAATATATTCCAGTCCCGAGCCCATCTGACTACAACTCTATAATTCACAATAACAAACCGGCCACTCACTAGAAAAAAGGTTCAGATTAGGGACACCAAACATGTCGGAAAGCTGCTGTTAACTGATATAAGTGGTCAGTAAAACTAAATGTCACCTCGATCCGCATCTGTTAGTATCCCATCAACATTCTGAACTTTTTTGTAGTGTCTAGTCCGCGTCTCAACTTTTATTTTGTCATGAAAAATCAACTTCCAAAAAAATGGTGTAAAATGCAGTTTGAGTTGCTTAGCTCTATAAGAAATTGCTTCCAATACTGTCTCAAAATATCGCTTGCAATAATGCTTTTCTTCCCAGGAAAACAAAAATCAAAATAAAACACGAAATTTGAGTGAACTGCAAATGATGCACATCAAGCTAAACTGTTTGCCTCTTGCTATTTACGTTTCTTGCCCATTTGGAAATTACTGGCATAAGACCTGAATCGGTATGAGTAACCATTCTACACTGATGGTAAAAATGGATATATATTCCGGAAAAAAATAAACAAGGCTTCTATTCTAACCCAGCTCACTCTAGCAAGTAGCAACCAAAGCATGGTTTGCTTTGGCCTAGTAGTGTTCAAATTTTTGTGTTCATAACCTATTTCACATCAAATTCAATTTTAGCTACAAGCCTGTACTTGTTCAATTCAACAACTAAGACATTAATAATTAGCAGAGTCCACAGACCCATCTCGAAAATATAATGAAAAGAATATCAAGATGAAAAAACTGAGCATGTTATATAACACTGTACACATCCTACAAGTGCTTCTTCGCATACTTCTCGAAAATATAATGAAAAGAATAACAAGATGAAAAACCTGAGCATGTTATATAACACTGTACATACAGAACAACCTACAAGTACTTCTTCGCATACTTCTTGTCATACAATAAAAAAAGACATCCCCTTAGCGTGATAAAAAACCTTGAGATTGGGCTCACCCATGAAGTTTCTCCTTCACATGTCCGATCAATCCTATCAAAAAATGAACACAAGTTATGAGTAACAAATTGTCCATAAGTTAAATACAGAAGCAACGGGTAAATATGCAAGAACCCTATACGTATAACTGTATAAGCACTTAAGCAGCAACCAATGTAGGGATTATATTCCAGTCTACAAAACTAGCCTAATAAAGATACAACCCACTTTGATCACCTGTATTGTTGTACTATCATATATAAGGGAAATGGCAAAATGTAGTTTGTATAAGATGTAACAAGGGCTTTGTATGAGATGATAAAGCATTATAAGATGGCATAGAAAGGAGCATTGAGTAGAAACGTCCACAACTCTCATGCAATGTAAGAACACACTATGGAATCTTAAGGCAGTAAATACATATTTTGAACACACATACACACACACACACACACACAGAGAGAGCATATGAAAAGGTAAACAAACAGTCCGAATTAGGGATGTTCGCGATTCGGCTCGGTTTTTGAGTAAAATGCGAACCAAACCAATAAAAAACAATCGGCTCGGCTCGGCTCGGCTCGGCTCGGTTTTGACACAAAAAATTATCGGAACCCAACCAAACCAAACCAGTTTGGTTCGGTCGGATTGAAGCAATAAAAAACACAATATTCAAAATTATACTCGTTTTGTAAAGTTTTCGCTTATATTTCATTTCAAAATTTGAACCAAAAGTCGAATAACAAGTAAATTTACAAATGATTTAACAAAATATATTATTGATAACTACAAATAACAAGCAAAACATCACATATCAACTTATAGAAGTATACATATAAATAATTATATATTTTTTATATATGAATAAAAATAATCGGTTCGGTTCGGTTTGAAAACCACTAAACCTCAAACCGAACCGATTAAATCGGTTTATCAAATTTCAAACTGAACCAAACCAATTACTAATCGGTTTGGTTCGGTTTTTGATCGGTTCGGTTTGGTTCGGTTTATGTACACCCCTAGTCCGAATCTACATACATTTAAGCACCCTGAGACTATTCTGTAGTTAGTAATTACAAGTATCACCACTTCAGAGATTAGACAAAGGTCTCGCACTGACATATTAGTGTTATTATCTGCTAATTAATGTAGAGAAGTAATACTGTTCTTATAGTATAAGGTACGCCAATCAAGGATATATTCATATGGAAAAGGATAACCATTAATAAACTGTGGTATGTTAAAGCGCTGACTGGTTTGGATTGGAGAAACCAGAGCTCTTAGAATGCTCCTATGATCTATCTTAAATAACAGATTTATGCAGAGAGGCAACTCTACATGGAAAAAAAATAAAATGTCACCAAAATCTTAGGACGAAATGGAGAACTAAAAATAGTATCAAATTTTTGGTGAGCTGCATCGACTTGTTATGTGTACCGAGGAAACACATCAACCAAGATAAACTAAGAGTATCAAGTTCTGATTTAAAGGAGCTTGAGAACCCGGGTATAGTTATATACAAATGACATTGAGACAGATGTTGCCCAGTACAAATAATTATTTTTTTTTAAGTAAAGCTAAATGAACAGTTCTCTAACAAGAATTCTGTTCAGCTTCAGACAAGGCCGGACATCTCAGTTATCCAGCATGGCTGCATGAGAAACATGCATGTTGGATGGCCGAGATTCAACAGTCAAGCCACTGATAATAGTGCCAATGAAGGCACGCTTAGAGATCATATACATAATTCTATAACATTTAGCACGGATGGTATGAAGATGGAGAAAATGGTAATCTTCTGTTATATTACATTAGTATATAAGTTTGGATGATAAAATTTTCTATTAACAATAAATCCAAATTCTTATTTTTTCAATGATTAACAATGTTTTTAAATAGTTCAATACTAGTGTCTCACATGTCAAGCATGTCTAATGGTACCCAGATGACTAGATACTTTCTCAATATTGTATCATCCCAGAACAGGTTAAATTCATAGCTAGTTAATTTCTTCCTGTGAGGGTGCTTGACGATTCCTACTTACAACTTGCACAATACTTGTTTGACCTGTTATCTAATGCTACTACATAAACACTTACAAAATCGATTCCAAGTCACACATAACCTTCAAAAGGTGCTTCCTATTTCCAGAGCCGGCCCAAAAAATATATTTTTTGTGAGTTGCCTAGTGGTAAAAAATAAAATAAAAAATTGCCCATTTAAAGAAAATTTATTTTTATTTCGGAAATTATTGCCCTTGGGGTGGGTTGCCCAGTCCGCTCGGACTGTTGGCACTCCCCCAAGACCGGCTCTGCCTGTTTCAACCCTTCACTTCCCTCTTCCCCCAAGAAAATTCAAGCAAACACCCATACGAACCAATGTTAAAAGGACCAACTACAGACCCTCGAATTAGAAAAATAATTCAGAACACAGACGTACAATAGACAATTGCATACAAAGGCTAAATACATTAGAAGCAAAACTAAAAGAGATGAGCAGAATCTCACCCCAATGAAGTGCTTAAAAGATGCAAATTTTCCCAATTTACCAAACAGAAATACTCATTTACATCACTAATGAGTAAAAACAAAGTACATTTATCTTGAGAGGTGTTTTGCCACCAATTTTTTTCTACAAAAACTGTCAGCCACTCAGATTGATACAAACATTGACAAATCATGCAATCTTTGTAAAAAAAGGATTTGTTCATGTGGTTAACGTTTTTGGGTCAGATGCAACCAAATGAGTCAATAACATTATGAAGATACACAATAGACAATTTACAAAACAATTAAAGCATATCAAGCAAAAAAGAAAACTCATCTAACTTGAGACTCAAAAGCATTCACATCAAAATATAATATGGGTAGGGTATGTTTTTGTTAATTGCCCCTATGTAGAATGATCATCTATTTACAAAATCAACATCTTTATCAACATCTTTTTTCTATTTTAAATATTTTCTACAACACATCTCTCCACAATAAATAACCAACAAAGCAAAACTTGCTTTTTTAAGCAAGTTTCTTTCTTATTGATTTCTAAAAAAAGCTTTCTGCCCCAAAAAAGCCGAAGCCAAACGCGCACTAAATAACCAACAAAGCAAAACCTGATTTTTTAAGCAAGTTTTTTTCTTATTGATTTCTAAAAAAACAGCTTTCTGCCCCAAAAAAGCCGAAGCCAAACGCGCACTAAATAACCAACAAAGCAAAACTTGCTTTTTTAAGCAAGTTTTTTTCTTATTGATTTCTAAAAAAACAGCTTTTTGCCCCCCAAAAAGCCGAAGCCAAACGCGCACTACTAAATAACCAACAAAGCAAAACCTGATTTTTTAAGCAAGTTTTTTTCTTATTGATTTCTAAAAAAACAGCTTTCTGCCCCCCAAAAAGCCGAAGCGAAACGCGCACTAAATAACCCACACATCATAGCAACTAAAAAATAAATAAAAAAGCTCACCTTAATTTAATAATTCATCCTCAAGCTTTATCATCCTCATTATCCACTTCCCTCTTTTTAACACTATTATTATTATTATTATTATTTGATAAGGAAGGGAGCGGGTTTTCGCCTTTAATGAACCAACCGAGAGCGTAGAAAGAGAGTCCAGCGAGAATAGCGGTTCCCCAAGCACTCGAATACCACCTGCTGTACTGCCTTTTAGCATAGCTCCATTGCTCCCTTAGTGTTTCCGGGTCGGGTATACCCGACTCTGCCGGGTTAGGGTATTTATTCATATGATTTATAGGCTTGTTCTTATTCTTGTTCATGTTGTTTTTCTCCATGGCTATATTATATATAGATATATATATAACAGTATATATGTATATATATTTGTGTGTGTGTGTGTGTGTGTGTGTGTGTGTGTGTGTGTGTGTGTGTGTGTGTAGAGAGAGATAATAATAAATAAATAAATAAAACAGTATAAATTAAAATAATAATGCTTGCTTGTTAAACAGGAACAATTTTTTTTTAATTTTTTTTTTATATGTGATCATGGTATTATTATAATTAATAAAACAGTATATGGGTATTTTTGAAAAAAAGTGGTTAAATTGGACAATTTCATTTGACTTGGGTCGACTTATTATAATAGAATGATTATCTCCACTATATTAATAATATATCCGTGCCTAAACAAATACCTATAATTTTGACCGATAATTTTTTCATATTTAAATTGCTGAAAAAAATTATTTTAAAAGTTAATCACGTAGTTTATGGTTAGAACTATATGATGAAATTTTTAATTTTTTCATTTCGGTAATTTTGATATGAAAATTTTGATGATCAAAGTTGCATGTATTTTCGTAGGAGATATTTGTTTAGTAACGGATGGAGTATAATAGTAATAAACTATCATGGGGTCCGTATTTTTAGAGTTGTAATATTGTTATGATTATTAGAAGATAATAAACAAATAAAAAAAATAATGTAGAGTTATTATAAAGAAATTAATAAAAAAGTTAAAATTTTGTGTAAATGTAAACGGTTTATTAAAAGGTATAAAATGTCTTAGTTTTGAAGAAATGGCTGAGCATCTGGTACGGATGCTTTTAGTGAGCTCTGTTTGAGATTTAAAGCCAGATTTAATTTTCACTAGCAAACTAGATGTAATTTTGATCGTAAATGGTGAAATTTTTTAAAAGTTTTATATAGTTTAAATGTTAAATTTTATGA
The DNA here is from genome assembly GCA_963682055.1 of Primula veris. NCBI lineage: Eukaryota > Viridiplantae > Streptophyta > Magnoliopsida > Ericales > Primulaceae > Primula > Primula veris. Next base: position 2,219,925 of record OY821749.1, on the reverse strand, counting down.
TTATATTTTAAAAAAAATTCATTTCGATGACTGTGATACAAGTTATAATCCGGACAAAATTACACATATTTTCATAGTGATAAATTAAATGGGAACTGAGTACTTTTTATAGGGTAAAATGCAATTAACCAGCGTGAACTATGAGTCATATGCAAATAAATCCCAGGAACCATCAGTTATTGCAATTAACCCCTATAAACTATTAATATTTTGCAGTTAACCTCAATGCCATATGGTAGAACTTTATGTTTTATGATCCGTTTTGGTTAATTTTCATTCATAATAATTTTTTATTCGATATTCATGCTTTTTTTTTCTTCATGACACAAGAAAATAGTTTCACTCACTAAAATAAAATATATATATATATATAAAGCTTTTTCGGATGATTTTTTTTACGATAATTGTTATCTTAACTCATGTACAATGACAAAATACATATATCAAAGGAAAAATTTTATGAAACGAACAAATGAATAAAGAGTTATGTCACTGTAAAGATGAAATTGGGGGTTAATTGAAAAGGTTCGATAGTTTATGAGAGCTATTTGAAAATAATTATAGTTTTTGGGGGTTATTTGAAAATGATCCATAGTTTCAGGGGGTTATTTGCATTTTATCCTACTTTGTATAGTATCTGGGTTTTGGACCTTTGGTGGTGACATGGCAAATGGACTATATGCCATCTGTAACTTTAAAATATTTTATTCCAAAAATAATAATTTAAGTACATATTTATAAACTTATTTATAAAAAAGTAGCTTGTTTTGAACTTCACAACTATTTTCAAAAAAGTAAATATTTTATGAACTTATTTACAAATAGGTATATATGTCATTAAAAAATCAAAAAAAATATTTAAAAATTAAAAACCAAAATTTTAAAAAATACATCTTTTATACAAAAAATTTATGTGATCGTGTCTGATCCAGTCTAATCCTGTTCAATTATGTATGTCTAATCTTGTTTGATAGTGTCTAATTCTGTATAATCTTGTCCAATCATGTCTAATCTTGTATGTCTAATCCTGTTTAATCCAATATAATCATGTTCAATCATATCTAATCATGTTTAATACTATGTACATTTTAAAAAAAAAAAAATCAAATTTTTTTTTTTTTGTTGTTGTATATTTTGTTGTTTTTTATGATATATGTAACTAATTGTAAATAAGTATATGTAGCTAATTGTAAAGAATTACACATATGTGGGTTTTTTGTAATTAAGTTTATTGGTATGTATCTATTTGTAAGTTTTTCGAAAGAATATTTCAGTATCTTAGGGTGAATATTTTTGGTTAATACTCGATGGGTGCTTTGTTAAAAATAAATAATCTATTTTATATTTTAAAAAAAATAGTTTCTCGTATAATCTATTTGATTAATCGATATTCATCGTCATCAATATTGTTATTAATTTAAATTTACAAGTCCAACTAAATATAACCCACATCAACATAATAACATTTAGCATCATCATACAGTTCCCCCTTTTTCATACTATTATTATTACGATTACTATTATTGTTATTGTTTTTGATATTGTTGTTATTATTATTGTATATGTATGTGTATATGTATTTGATTTGATCGGGTGAGGAATGTTGTGATTGAAATGGAGTGTGTTTGGATGTGCTTAATTATACAAGTTTTGGTGGTGTCGTGGTGACGTGTCAGCTGGGTAAACTGCCATGTGTGGAACTTGAAAATATTTTAAAGTGCAGTCGACAATATCGTAAAACAATATATGAATATTTTTCGTTTATATAATACTTGAGTCAAAATTTAAGTTTCCTTTTCTTTAAACCTCGTAACATTAAGATAAGTCTTTGTCAATCCATAAAAGGTCAGGCAATACATTCGAAAGCGAATTCGTAGCGTTGTCTCTTGGAAAAATAGCTAACCGTTTCCTTAACTTGTTTTGATTTAACTCGTTTAGAGTACTTGTTACTCTCAAATCTGGTTTCTCAAGCCAACAAGCAAAATCAGTAATCAAGTTCTATACTTATTTCATTTCATTTCATTTTTAAACTTATGGAAAAGAATGATGGAAAAAGAAGCAAGGAATAAACAGATTCCCTTCTCTTCATTTACAACAGCTGTTACTACAGGTTAATCAAATGGTGGTACACCCCAAATGTGTCAACAGAAAGGGGGAAGAAAGTTACAAAATCGATGACGGTGTCTGATTTCTGCACACAATTACAATCAGATCCATTATTTCGACGGCAAATAATAACCTTATATAGTATACTAACTCAAGCTGCCTTTGCTAATTGTTCTTGATCAGTGGAAGCACTTGCTGTTACATTTTTTAAGGTGAAAACACCAGCTAGTCCTCTGCCTCTAGCAAGGTGCTCGATTTCTTCAAGTTTATTTTTGAGAAACACCAACTCCTCTTTCAACTCTTCGTCTCTTAGTCTCATTACCTAGAGAACAATAACAAAGGAGTTTAAACCAACATAATCCAAGAAAAATGAACATAAAAGGCCATCTCATTCTAGACCTAGAATTTTACTTGGGAAAGAGTAACCCGAAAAGTATGTTATTACATGGCACTCCATTTAGCTTGGTAGTTTTTGGTTCAGTTAATTTTTATTATGGAGTACAATTTTCTGCCTCCAAATCATACCAAATAATTCCCAATTTCATCAAGCAAACTGTTGAAGCAATGAGACATACTTTCTACAAGAGGTTAAGTTGGAAAAGGAATTGAACACAAGAACTTCCAACTGTCACCTAAGCTAATACAACTCTAATCTCATCAGGTGCAAAAATGCTGACACATCGCGTTTCATTAAGCATTTTGATCTGATGGGATAAGGAATATACCATGTAGACTTGTAGAGGCTACAAACAAATAAATTACCTCAAACTCTTGCCTTCGGATTTCCTCCTTTCTAGCTTCGGACCTTGAACTCCTTTGCCACTCGAAGATAACAGCAGCTCCTGCAACCTATTAACACATTCCGTCTTTAAGTAGCTGTATATAATCTATTTCGAAAAGAAAAAAAGTAGCTGTATATAATCAATCTTGTCGTTGTATAACCATCACCACATATTGAACTAACAAGTAGCGATACTTGATCTTGTACTCATTGTTTATGTTAGAACATAGGAGTACACAAGTTTCAGGTTGCTGGGCCATTCTGCTACAAAAATACTTGGTCTATTTCATCTTCTTTTACAAAATTTTACTTTAGTATACTGATTAGCATTCATACTCCAAACATCAAGTAATATGTGGAAAAAGCAGTTAAAAAATAAAAATTACCGAAAAGACAAACAGTTCCCCGAAAAGGTCAACAGCAGCTTTAACAGCATTCTGCTCATTCAAGGGCCGGATCTCAACATCAGTAGCATGCCCGTATAGACGTCTTTGCATTGTTGTGGTCATACGATGGTTTGACTAATACCCATGCCAAGTTTAAAACAAACAAATTCTTCTAATAAGTGAATCACATGTAAAAACGAAAAACTCAGTTACTGGTCAGAGAGTATACGTCCTAAAATTAGGTACTGAAGAATTTTTTTAATACATACTACATGGCAGCTAGCACATTAGTGGACTTAAAATCCAAGCGTAACATCAGACACATTTTTTCGTTCAAGGAACATTATGACATTTAGCGAAATGGAAAACTTGGTAAATTTCGCATAAACTGAATGGGAGGCAAACATGTTCGACCTGATTTTATTCATAAAAATTTCTTTTCGTATAACTATGGAGCAGCATGGCCAAATTGTAAAAGACATGTATTCAGCGGAAGAACTAGCCAACAAGGAATGGACACTAAAAGTCAACACCACCACAAACACACGTGTATATGTAAAACACTTTATCATTAGAAAAAGAACATTATTCGTCTAATACTTAAGACTTGTCTTCTCATATTACCGTTACCGCTAGATAACGGTCTATACATGATTTCAGCTCCGAAATCCCATTCTGCTACTGCAACTACTCAACAAAAGGACTCATAATTTTATCGATGACAGCAAATGGGGAGAATAATGTAGAAGTGGCGTGGCCTAGGAAAGTAGAAGTGGTGTTCAAGTTCCTTTTCAAGCACATTCTAACAAGCTAAGTTTCTTTAATCTAATAAAAGCACATTCATTTTTCCTCATCACTGATGTTCTCTACATGCCACAATTTTGATCTATACCGAGCCAAATAGTTATCAAAGTTTTTCATGGGTTTGGTAAAAAAGAGTGCATACTGCTTCTAAAATTCTGCACTTAATTCACTTTACCCAGTAGACGTTTCAGTTTAATCATCCAAATATTTCATTACCTCAACTTCTCAACGGAACTCACAGGGTTGCTCACCGAATACAGAACTAAACTACTCAAGTGCTCAAGCCTCAGGGGATATAGTATAATCAAGGTTTGTAAATCATTTCTTAATTCTAATCAAGTCAAGTATCCTAACTGGATTTCAGAAATGAAAGGCTCTGATCAAAAATCTAAATTTACCAAATTCTTAAACAGTAACTGCCCATTCTTGAACAAAACTCTTCTTTTTTTAAGTTGTAAAGAAAAGAAACCAAAAAAAGAAAAAGACTAATGTATCTGAATAAAAGTCATATTCTCTACCAGTTACATGAACATTCTTATTTCCAAATAATGACACGTCTTATAAGCTAAAATTTCCTCCAAAATTTCCCTTCTCTGCTAATTTCAACAAAAAAAAATAATTTTCTCCCAACTTGCTCTCTGTCAACACGAAGCATAACAAAAATGTGTACTCAAGAATACATTTTTGTTCTTAGATAATGAAGGCCTTAAATCTCAATAGAAGTCATTTTCTCTGCCAATCGCATGAATGTTTTTACTTCCAATTAATAAATCCATCTTGCAAATAAAACTCCCCCCAAATTTCCAATTCTCAATTAAAATCAACAAGAAAATTTAATATTTTCCTAATTTGCTCCTTGTCATCATGAAACACGACAAAACGTTAACCAAGAATGCAACTTTTTTCTTTCCCCACACATTTATTTGGGTTCCAAATAAGCCCTTAAACCCTAAATCCTCCTACATATACCTTAATTTATCACCTGCACACAAACTCATCAACTGTTCCATATCTTGACTCACAGAACCAAACATCTAAATCTATTAATAAGAATTGCACACACACACACATATATATATACAAACTTCAAATTCTATTAACAAGCTTATTTTGACAATATTAATGAAAAAGTAAAAACTTTCTATGTAGTTTGATTAAAATCTTTAAAAATTAGTGTTTCAGACCCCCATTAACCAAAAGTATCGTTTCACCCTCTCTCCTATAAAGTTCCTCGTTCCGTCCATGCATATATATACACAGTGGCGGAACTAGAATGTTGGTGTAGGTGAGGTTGAATTACATATGTAAACTAAATTTTAATTATGGTAGGTGCTAAAAGCCTATAATCTTCAAAATTTTCACCAAAATATATGGAAATTTTTAAGTGTTTTCGCAATATGGGGATGTTGTAGCCCTTTTAGCATGTATCTAGTTCCTCGTTCGTGGTATATATGATATATATATATAAAAAGGAAGAGGTTATATGGACATAACTTGGACATTTTTTTGTAACAACGTTTCAAATCAAGATTTGATTCTTGCAAATCTCCACGGGTTTACGACAGAAACACAAAATGCGGCTTGTTTTTTTTTCCAAGATGTATAATTACATGTTTTGAATTTTTAATTTTTATCATAATTTCCAAAACATGTCATTAAACATCTCGGACAAAAAAAAAACAAGATGCATATTTGTGTTCCCGTCGTGAAACCGTGGAGATTTGCAATAATCAAATCTTGATTTGGAGCGTTTTTGTAAAAAAATGTTCAGTTTATGTGTAAGTTATGTACATATAATCTTGCCATATAAAAATTATTAGATGATCAATATAATGATCAATATAATGGACGGTTGTGTTTATTCTTATTATTAGATGATCAATATAATGTGTTTATTCTTATTATTAGATGAATTAATCTTGACCATTAAAATTAAGTAAATGGACGGTTGTGATTGATGTATAAATATAATGTGTTTTTTTCATTCCCCTATTTATATATCATTCTATTATAATAAGTCAACACAAGATAAATGAGGCTGCCCAATTTTGCCCAATTTGTTTTAATAATTACCAATATACCTACTATAATTAATTAACAATTTGTTCTCATTATATTTTCTAATTACGGATGTAACCTAAATTAATTAACAATTCGTTTTAACCTAAATATGATACAAAATATGAATATTATGTTTAAAATAAAATATATCACGAGATTTATGTCATTACCCGTTGGGTAACTTTAACTAGTATATATATAGAAAGAGAGAGAGAGAGAGAGGTGAAAAAACCTGGGCAAAGTTGATAATAAATTGACGAAAATGAGGGTGAATACCAGCTTGTTGTTTAAGTCTACCAGCTATGGGTTTGCTTAATGTCTTTAACGCTAATGTACCTAACTTCAACAATGGCAATACCATAATATAGCTACTAATTTATTTGTATAAATATGTGTTTTTGGTTTGGGGATTATAATACATAGTCAAAGTTCATTTGTATAAATATGGGTTTTTGGGTTTGTTTCTTGATGGGGAAGGAAATTGCGTGATAAAGAATGCATTATTATACAAATATTTGTAGACAAAGTTAGTCAACTTATACCGCATACACAAAGGTTCTAAATTTAATACATGATAAATGTAAATCTTTACGGTTATACAACAAAAACATAAACATGTGTTTTGATTTTTTTCTGATATATACAATGACATTTTTTAAAACTTATGATAAAATTTAAAAATTATACATATCGAAAAAAAAAGACGCATATTTGTGTTCCCGTCGTGAAACCGGAAAGATTTGCATTAATCAAATTTTGATTTTGAGCATTTTTGATGTAACGTATCCCTTTATTTATATACTAACTCCATCCCAAGCCTTATGCAAAATCATCGGTTTTAAATATATAACTAAATTATCGAAACGAAATTTTTTAAAATTTGTCTATATAGTTAAAATGTTAAACTATATGATAGAATTTTAAAAAAATAGATTTCAACAATTTGTATACGAGTTATTTGTCAGTCAAAGTTTCACGTGTTTTCGTATATGACTTACAATGTGGGATGGATGGAGTACATTATGTATATGTATCAACTAGTTTGATGTGAATTGAGTTGACTATCTTTTGTTTTTTTCAATGTTTTAAAAGGCGTAGACAGGTTGCTTGGTGTCTAGTATCTAATTCGGTCTAATTATTGCCTAATCACCGTATAATCTTGTAATTATATGTTAGATTTTTAGTTTCGTCTAATCTCACATTTTATAATACTGATTTTTGTTATGTGTGATTCATTAGTGGGGAATGAACATACTTAAGTCGTCGTTCCCATTAAACTTGTTTTCAATTTTAGAAATTATGTATCCTTATTCTTGTTTTTTGATTCCACTGACCTATGTGTTATTGGGTTTTCGGCATCTTTTATGGAGGTTAATATAAACTAATGAAAAAATAAAGGAACAAATATACAATTTAGTTTTGGTCTTGTGTAAAAGGCAAACCTGGTGCTAAACCTTCTGTTATACGCGAGGTCCGTATAGGGGTTGGGCCACTTTGGGCCTAATGTAGACAGGATTCTCTTGCATTTTTGTAAGAGACTACTTCCACGACTCGAAACCGTAACCTCCACGTGACAAGACAACAATATCCCGTCAGTTATGAAAACAGATTATACGTGAGTTTTAACCGATTGAAGCGATTCAGTTGCTATAGCTTTGTAATTCATATGCCTTTAATTTATATGGACGAATTTTCGATTGAATATATATAAACACGTTTGTTATTGCTTTGAAGTCGATGTTGTGTCGTGTCGTGTCGTGTCGTTCACACCTTCTGCAGTTTTTTGTTCTTGTTAGTCAAACCCATCACAGTGGGTTGAAGACTTCATAAACTTGGGCTCAAGGCTGCTTGTTTGAAATTTTATTACTTTCTGCAGACTTGAATTTGGGCCTAAGGATAACAACAAAAATACAGTCCAAGGTTTTACATATTTGAGAATCTCAAGTCTCAACACATGGATTTTCAAAAGACTAAAAGATGAGCAAGAAGTATATATAAATATATGTTGTTTTAATCAAGATAATCAGAATCAGAGTTAATCCTTTTGCTACTCCAGAATCAGGTTTACAAGATATATTGGTTAACTAACTAGCTACCTTGATCGTAGAACGATATTTCTCGTTAACTCCTTGTGTCATGCCTAACTATTCCGGTTGATTGTTAACATTAAGCCTAAAGGATTAATTACAGAATGAATTAACATATTGTTAATAGTTAGAATACCAACTTGATACCCTATACATGGATTCACAATATGCCATTTATATATTCAAAATTGATCATTTTTTAATTGAGGATGAAGAAAAGTATACATAATTAATTAGACTCCTGTGTGAATATATATCAAATCATGCCTATTCAAATGAGCAGGTACCCGTACAACAGCTAAATAATTACGCAAAAAAGAGTCATTAAGATGTTTGTGCAGCTCAAGAAAATGCAGTACTATAGTCTATAGGCTATGACATATTAATGGACACTTTAGAAAAGGACACTATTGAATATTAATACCATAGTGGTGCAAAAATAAAAAATAAAAATAATGATAGTACTATTATGATAATAATCTAAGCCAATCCAACGGCTAACATTTTCCAAACTAAATATAACACGTTAAACAAAGTTTGCCAAATCTGTAACATGGTCCCTACGGAGAAATTGTACTGTCACACTACCTTAGTGAAATAGCCAAAGGAGAAAACGAAAGCCACACCAGTATCTCTGTTCATTTATTTATTTAAATTTCGGTACTATAAAGCCTTGATTTTTCTGTGTACGTGTGTGGATAAGTAATGTAAATGACCATAAATACTTGATACCACCGAATATTGAATATTTTTGGCCCGTGGTTGTACACTTGTACATTAAATCTGTATATTGAGAGTGACTTATGCAAAACTATTACTCCAGTCCACTATAATGTGGCACTCAAGGTCTGTAATTAATAGATAAAAATATTATGGTGTTGGGGGTTAGATTATATTTTAAGTTGAACAATTGTATTATATATGTGTACATTTTAGGTCTGTAATTAATAGATAAAAATATTATGGTGTTGGAGGTTAGATTATATTTTAAGTTGAACAATTGCATTATATATGTGTACATTTTTCTATAGAAGCAAATGATAATCCCTTCTGCTCTCTTAGATTCCCTATTTTAGTAAACTATGTACAATTTTGACCGAATAATAATTTGTATCAAAATTGTCGGTATAAGATTTTTTAAAAGTTAATCATATAGTTTAGACATTAAATTATATGATTTAGTTTTTAACTTTTTTATTGCACTGTATATGTGTACATTTTTTCTCTAGAAGCAAATGACAATCTCTTCTGCTCCATTCATTTCCAATTAATTATTTATTACGAAATTACGTATAATTTTAACTGCTCGATGACTTGTATCAAAATTGTCGGGATAAATTTTTTTAAAAGTTAATCATATAGTTCAAACATTAAATTATATGCTTTATTTTTAAAAAAATTTATTTCGATAATTTTGATACATATTATAATACGATCAAAATTACACGTAATTTGATAAAATACAACTAATTGGGAACATATGGAGATGGAGTATGATTTAATTCTAAAAACAAAAAGATTGTATTGTTACTAGACAGCCTCGACCGGCAAAATAACAGATGACCGGATTGTGTAATTATTGTAGCAGCTAACATTACCGATTTTACATATACTAATATTATAATTCAATTTTTTTGTCTATTTTTCATTAACATCAGTAGGGAAAAACATCATAATATAAAAATGATGTGTTTTTTTAGTTTTATTGGTAGGCATTAGAAGTATCTTTTTAGTGAATACCACATATATGCGGATTTGCAATATTTTTCCATCAACCATACAATATAAAAAAAATACTCAAATAGCGGCGGTTTTTGTGATGGTTTTGTGACAGTTTAGTCAATTTACAACAGATTTGTAACAACTTTTTAAATTAGCGACAGACTTATGACAGATTTTGACTCTCACTAAATTAAAAATTGTTTTGTAATGATACCACTAGATCAGCTTGTTCTCAGCCATGTTGGAGTTTTGAACATTTTTTTTTTCGTCCCTTACAAATTGTTTTCTTCACGGGACTATTATTTCAAAATTTTAAAAAGTTTAATTTCTGAATACAATATATAACCCATTGGCTTTATGCTCTTGTCGATTTTATAGACAATATCTGTTCAGACAAGGACTGGTCTAGTTCCTTTTGGCAAGTTTTAGTGGTCCCATAACCTGCCACGTTTCTCACTTTACTCTTTAACATCACAATTCACAAAGCATATATACAATAATACTAATGCTACATTTAACAAAATACACATATTTAGTAGATCTAATTTTAGCAAATTAAGTTTAGTAAATATAAAAGTCAAATTAAAACTCCCTGTCTAGAAAAAAAAAAATAGTCGAAACTTCTTGTGTTAAAATATTTTGTGCCTACTTTAATTAGTTATTTTATTTTAATTTTTGTAACTCGTTACTCCGTTCGTTCCCCTTTTATTGTTGATCGTTGCATTCTAGCTAGTAAGTTACATTAATTGTACAAATTTCTAAATTAGCAAGTACTCTTGTGTATTTATGATTCTTACTCTTAAATAAAAAAAACTAGGAAAAATGATAATTTAGTACATATTTATAAACTTATTTACAAAAAATCTGGTTGTTTTAAACTTAATAACTATTTTACAAAAAATTATATATTTTGTGAACTTATTTACAAATAGATACATATGTCATTAGAAAATAAAAAACCAAAATTAAAAAAACCAAATTTTTAAAAAATGCATTTTTTATACAAAAAATATGTGTGATCCGGTCTGATCTTGTCTATTACTGTTCAATCATGTATGTCTAATCATGTCAAATCTTGTATGTCTAATCCTGTTTGATACTATGTATAAATTTTTTGATTTTTTTTCAAATTTTTTTTTTATATATATTGTTATTTTTTTTATAAAATATGTACTTAATTGCAAATAAGTATATGTAGCTAATTATAAAGAAGTACATATGGATGGATTTTTTGTAATTAAGTTAATTAGTATGTAAATATTTGTGAGTCTTCCAAAAAAATATTATAAATTTAATTAGTGAACATAATAAAGGAATATTGGAAAATTCATACAAGCAGATGTCATGGCGATGTCCTTAAATTGGGGAATTTACGATGCATGACAATAAAATAGAATCGGGAAGGAGAATGCAGTATTTTTTAAAATGTAAACTTTCAATCCATATTACCCTAAATATGAACAAAGTCGCAATTCAAAGGTTAATAAAGCGACTCTGAGGACCATTTTGTAGCTTAAAAATTGCCAAAAATAGTATTATCATCCAAGGTTTATATAGAATAGAGAGTGTGAGATGGTAAATTGGAATGTAGGAATAGATACTAAGGGTTACGCTATTGTTAAATAAGTGATGCATACGTATCTCTATGAAAGACTCGAAAAAAGGGAGAGCGAGTGTGACACTTCAGGATTGTCGAGGTAGTAAGTTCTAGATAGGATTGAAATGAGAAAAAAATGGATCTAAGAAAACAACCAATGCGATTTTCTTAAATCTCATGGACCACAATCATTAAAATAAATGGACCACAATCATTAAAATAAATGGACCATTACTATTATGGTATAAACATGAGTACTATGTAAATGAATAGTATAAACCATGGTGATCACCAGTGTAAATTATGCTTTTGAAGACAAAAGTTATTATCTTTTGTGACCGATACTAGACACGTGTATGGTACTTAAATTGACACGAACAAGTAACAAACCTAGAGGACCGTGTGTTAAAAATATTGACGTGACTAAAGTACGATGAAGTCCTGAGATAGATGTACAAATACATCAATAATGATAATAATCATCAGACTAAATTTAAAATTTTATTTTATAGCTCTATAATATTATATTGAGAAATAATATAAGCATCCAAAAAATTTAACAAAAAAAAAATTACTCGTCAATCACTAAAAAAAAATACTCAAATATCGACGGAATTAGTAACGGCATTTTTTGTTACGAGCTTATTAGCGACGGTTTTTGTGACGGCTTTGTGACATTTTAGTCAATTTGCGACAGATTTGTGATAGCTTTTTAAATTAGCGACAGGCTTGTGACAGCTTTTGACTTTCACTGAATCAAACATTATTTTGTAGTGAATATGACGGGTTAAGTATACCAATTATTTTTTTTCAATATTAAAATCGTATTTTCTTTTAATACATAATTGGTTCATCTAGCACGTCACGTCAACCGGTAAGGTTTTTGAGTAATTTTTTCAGGTGGATATAGCGGTATTCTATTATATTTAGTTTTTTATTTTGTTGAATCGTCAAATAAAATATATTAAAATTATTAAAAATTTTAAATATTTTTAATTAATATTTAAGTTTAGTGTAATACCAACTAGGGTTTCATAATTATTATATTTAATATTTTATTTTTGTTTTGATTGTGGTGTAATTTTTATTAAAAAAATTAGATAAATAACTGTTTGACAATTAGTCTGACTCTACCAAGTTACTGAAAATAAATATCAATGTGTACAGACTACAGACAAATACATAAATAGTACTATAAATAAATATATACTAGTATATATCTATATAAAAGTACAGGTCAGGAAAGTAAAAAAGAAGAGTGAGAAAAAAGGGGCAGAGAAAGCCCGCGGAAAAGTCGAGGGGGGTTCTGAACAAAAAAAAGTAAAATCCAGAGAAGCCTTTATTCAATGCCTGTTTTTGCTTTAAATGCCTTTGCTTTTCATCTGTTTTTTCTTCAGTTTGTTGTATATGTAAATTTTTATGTGTATGTGTGTACGTTTCTATATTCTTGCGCGTACCTCTCACTTTTTCTACTTTAAATAAAGTTACCTTTGTATAATGGTAATTTAAAGAATCATTTGAATTTAATTACTCTAGGCAGTAACATTTCGGATTGGAGTTTTGATTAATTAGGTAACCACTGTGGACGTCGGACGGAATCAAGATGTTTTTTTTAGGAGTCCGTAGTGTAAAAAATATATCGAATATAGAATAAAATAAATAATATCTAATATAAAAATAATATTTTTTTTCTATGTTTAACATAACATAAAATAAATAAGGCAATTTCAAGATAAATGGTATTGGTCAATAAAATAATTTTTTTAGTAATCTTGTTTGGGAAAATACAATGGTCATTTACGAAATTTGGTAATTTCAAGATAAAAAACATAAATTTTTAGAAAAAAACAACTAACATAATTTGACCTTCTAAACTTCAAATACCTTAAATGCAATTTTACTACTACACCAACAACTATTTTATTCAGTTATATTGGACTATCCATGTATATATGTTAAAAAAAATTTAATTACACATAAAAAAAATAAAAAAAAATTGAAAATCACGGGACCACCCACTGGGTCCGCCCCTGGTAACCACATTGTTTTAAAAAAACTTAGTTATAGCGTTTTTTCAAGATATACGCTAAAAATGATAAAAAGAAAAACGGAAATGCGTCTTTTTTTTAAGCTACGAATCAAGCTTTTATTGAGTTTTGAAACGAGCTTTTTAGCCATCTTTTTTTAAAACAAAGGGTAACCACCAGTTAAATAGTACTAACTTGATGTGACTTGGTTTTTGCGGTTATATTTTCATTGCGACTACTCTTCAGTTAAGTTACTCGAAGACAAAGCTCTAAACTCTGGTTCGTTTGCCTCTAACAAAGTTTGTCGAGATAAGTGATTGAACAAAACAGAATCCAAATGGAAATTAACGAGCTGAAACCGAAAACTCATAAGAAGATGACACGTTTATGCTCCTATCCGATGATATCATATGATATAGTGTTGATTTCTATCTACAAATTTATGACGACAGTGACGAGGACGGTGTCCTAAGTGTATCATTTTGTTGAAATTTACATGCACGTACCCGATAACAGATGCATATAGAACGTCACGTGGAACTACGAGGAATTTATTAATGAAAAGTAATTTAAATTTTACCGTTTCTCGCGCCAACAAAATTGTTTCAAAACAACCCCCACCAGCTAAATTTAAATTAAATTTAATGAATGATTTTTTTGAAAAGTGAATTATGAATTAAAGTATTATCGATCTTTCATAATTCATATACATGCATAGAGATCTAAATTAACTCCACTAGTATATGCTCAAATCGGGAATGTCCACATGACCGGTCTACAACTATATCAATAGAAATATTTCACAAAAAAGAAAAAGAAATATCCCACACAAAAGGTGGAACTTCAATGCTCAATTATTAGTTTAGGCTCAACAAAGAAGAAATGTTGAGAGCCAAATATTTATGCCGACACTCATTCTCTTCATTTATACCTTTTTTTTTTTAAAGAGAACCTTATGATGGTGAAGAAAATACAAATAAATCTGTTACGATCAGATATTAGTACAATACAGAGACGGTAAAAATAAGAAAAAATGATGAAAACGTGCATACCATTTGGTACTTAATTATGAAAAAATATATACCATAAATCTTTTTTAAAATTTAGTACAGATGTTACCTGATGTTACTACGTATATTGTATTTATTTTTAGTCTAATTTTTTTAAAATGCTAAACTGTATTTGAGAAACTATTACTCTAGTAGTGAAATAATTACTTAGATACTAATATATTAGTACTAAACAACCACAGGCAACTTCATGGAGTAGTATTTTTTATATGTTATTTACAAAACATTCTTCTTATTTTGGAGGTTTCATTAATTAATTAAATGTACTTGTAGAATTGAATGTTCACGTGACAATATAATCAAAGAAAACTATAGGTACGTTGATGAACAATAATTCTTCTCTATATTTAGAATGCTGAAAATACGGGGGGGGAAATTTATTCAGTCAGCAAATGACTACATATACTGGCTTGGCTTGACCATGTCATTTTATTCTAAATAAGGTGAACAATCATTTACCTTCGTAGGACAGAGATATAAAGGAGATATTTTGCTTTTATAGTGAAACTAGGCATATGTATTTCATAATTATGCCCATGACAGGTAACATGTTTCATGATTTAATCTAACCAAAAACCACACTTCAAAATTGAAAACTATTCCATATATATTTTGCAACAAATAATGTGCGTACGTATTAGTTATATAAGTTTCTTGGAAATATATTTACTCCCAAGTTTTCCAAGTATTAAATCACAAAAGAACAACAAAACTTCATAAACCCATCGAGGCAAGAGAATAATGGGACTGTTAAAGGGAAACCTATGATTTAGAAGTTTATTAATAACACATTTTAGAAGTTACGAGAATGTAGAAAGCTCTCTCGAGAAATACTACTTCCTTCGGCCTTGTGATGTATTGTTTTATTTATCGCGTTGTGTTTTCAAGTGTCTACTATCGTAATTTGTTTTTTTAATTAGTTAATTTACTCCGTCTTAGTTGTATTTGCAACTCACAAAGAAATTAAAGTAAATATATTATCAGAAGTTCAGAACCAAACCGCCAAACTGAATCGGAAGATGATACGGTCATACGAATAAGACTTTTCTTAAGCGTAAAATTTATAGGTACCATTAATTAATAGTCCTAGTTTTACTTTCATTATACAATCATTATAAGAAGTGTTGGCACGAGGGAACACTTAATTTATTCACAAATTGTCAAAAGATATCACTATTAGATGTTCATAGAATAAAACATCTAACTCTAAACATCATTATTTTTTGGTTTTGGTGCTACTAGTATTTTATCACATACATGGTGCGAGAATGTCATACAAAAGTGGTTAATTGTTGCTCATACCAATGCCTAGATTATAGCATATTTAAGTCATAATTACTACTGATGAAGTATTAGTGATTTTTGGGACAGGATATAATCACTATTTGTATAGATAGTAGAAAGTTGAATAACTTGAATCGGTCAATCTTAATGGCACCGAAACCCATCAATTTATTTTCTACAGTATGATTTAAATAAAGAAACTTTTACAGCACTATCAGAAGAAAAATACAGGGATGTAAAATAGCATTGATACAATGTTACAATTTTTCCAAACAGGGTAACTTTTCCAACATTGTAATTGACCCTTTGAATAGAAAACATGTGATTTTTGGTAACTAGTTTAAGCCATTCGTTATCATATTTCCAATAATGGCTTTCGAATAATGTTTATTCTTACACGTATATGTAGCACAAAAAAGGGGTACACTGGGATTTTTGCATTTTTTCAATCACAAATCACTTGTTATTATAACCAACATTTTAGTTATTGTCGTCGTTGCTTTCAATTGACCAAAGTATTAAACAATGTCTAGTGGGGGTGAGTGGGTCTGACTCAAAAAGACTAAAGTGATTTATTTTTTGGCTGATAAAAGTTAATTTCTCTAGATTCCATTTCATTATTTAGTCGCAGCGCGTGACAACATATGTGACACATTTTTAAAAAAATCTGTTACATTTATATTTAGGCATATTACTAATTGGTAGTTCCTTGTCAATGTCCAAATACCATTTTCGCAAATGACAAAACAAGTACGTAGATTTTCAGATATTTTCTGCCAATATAGGATGTACTATTAGTAATTTGAAATCTTCAAATAAGTATACTCGGTGTGAAACTAAATTATGAAATATTTTTGAATATATGTTTAGTTTTTCATATATTCAAAATAGAAGTAACATCAATTAAATTCTCCATGTTTGGACCTTTTTAAATTTTATTTTAAACTTGGTATGTAGAACGATGGTGACGAAATAAAGTTGTGTACTCAAAACGTGATAGTCAGTGACCGACGGATGAGATATTATTAATTTTATAAACTATTTTGCCTAGAAAGTAGAAAAGACTATTACTTAAATCTAGTATTGAAAAATTAAAATGAGCTTCCAGCAAATCCAAGCTTGAAAATTTACTTGTTTTGAGATTATAAAATTTAATCACGTTCGAAGTTTTCAACTAACTAAGTATACAAATTCATTTTACTTGTGCTATAAATAGTGTTAATTACCTCTACAACTACAACATAATTAACGATAAGTCACACAATTATTATCAGAATTCGATGTCTAATGTCTTATACTAATGTCTTCGAGAGCAATGAAACATTGAAATTATGAGATGTTAACTATAAATTATCTTCAACTCACCTCTCTAAACTTTCCATGTACTTGGTCCGTATTCATTGGTTACATATGCGATCTACTTGGATGAATTACACTAAAAGAAACATAACTCCGAAAAAAAACAATCACTAGCTCGCTCATTCGACACTATGCACTATTGATAAACAATATTTTTTTCTCATAATCTTAAAGAGATGATTTTATACGTACATGAAAAATGATATATTTTCCTAGACGATATCATTGTAGCTTATGTCTGCTAATACGGATTACGAAGAAATTAACATAAATATTCATAAAATGATGTGAATTGTGAAGTATCGAAATTCCTAAGTTGATGACTACTGGAGTATTTCTCTAATTCTCTTGCAATTAAAACCATGGGGTTTGATATGAGCTTAGATAACAAATCAATGACCATTTATGTAGTTTACTTTTAGTTTTTAGCTTAATTCCACGGGATATGAGTCGCGTGACAAAAATATTTGTTTGAAGAAAAAGATAAAAGCATATAAGACTATGATAGATAAAAAGACAAATAGATATGGATATTGAGTAGTAACCCGTTTTGTCCGGGTCAGTAAACCTGCTAACTGATAAGCCCCAACATTTGCAATTACTGCAATTTTCAGAAACTAGGGCCCTCTTTTTTCTATTAATATTTAAGCACTTAGTAATAGTAATAATTTGGTTGGTCAACTTTTTTTAAGTTTCCTTTTTCACTTTAAAACTGGCAAGCAAAAGCAAAACATATGATATCCATAAAAAAATCCTTACTTTAATATCAAGTTTTTTAAAAGTTAAAATTTGGAGAGTTTTCTTTGAACAGTATATATATTTTTAAAGATAAACTGGACTTAAGCAATTTTTTACTCATAGGATTTGACTGTCCTGAAAAATTCAAGCCAGTCTGTCTTGAATTTTAAAGGCAGCAAAATACTATCCATATTTGATTCATTTAGTATATTTTTGGGTTGATTAATAAGTATTAGATTTTTAGTATGTGACACAACCAAAATAATAGTATACTAGAGATTCACGATAATGTTAATCGTTCGATATTCATTCCAAAATGCACTATTATTTAGGGTGTGACAACCAATAGTGTTTTTTAGTTTTAATTTTAAATTAATTTTAGGGTAGATATTTTTGGATTCATTAACATGTGTTAGGTTTTTAGTATTTTTTAGCTTTAATTTTGAATTAAATTTAGGATATATATTTTTGGATTCATTAATACGTGTTAGGTTTTTAGTATGTGACACACCCTAAATAATAATGAATTAAATTCACGGTAGTGTTAATCGTTCGATGTTGATTCTAAAACATTAAAACAAAAATATAACATATAAAATGACATTATTTCAACAACAAAAAAAAACTCATTTAATTTGTTGTCTAAAAAATTTCAAGACAGACTATCTTAAATTTTAAAGTACATAAAAAATGGATCCATTTTTTCATGCTGCAATACAAAATATATATTTTATGCTTTTCACTTTCCAGCAAACATACATGGGTGTCATATTCCATTTTAAACTTATACAGTATATAAAGTAACCATAATACCACCATACGAGCCATCAATCTCTTATACTTAATAATAGTATACTCCCTTACAACCATCTTATTTCGACAATGAGTAAAGACTAAACTCTCTATTTAAGCCGAATAATGCTAATGAGTCAGATACGCTCAATTATACTCTCAACACACTAGTTCTTAATATAAATTTAGAATTTTATTTTCATCCCAAAATTTAAAAATATGCTATTCGGGCATATATTTAATATTTTTAATTAATATTTAAGTTTAGGATAATATAAAATAGGGTTCTATAATATTATATTTGGGTTTTTATTTTGTTGAATTGTCAAATAAAATATATTAAAATCATTAAAATTTTAAATATTTTTAATTAATATTTAAGTTTAGGGTAGTGTCAAATAGGGTTCTATAATATTATATTTGAGTTTTTATTTTGTTGAATCGTCAAATAAAATATGTTAAAATCATTAAAATTTTAAATATTTTTAATTAATATTTAAGTTTAGGGTAGTCTCAACTATGGTTCCATAAATATTATATTTGGGATTTTCTTTTTGTTTTGGTTGGGTGTCAAAAGAATTCTAAAAATTACATAAATAACTGTCTGATAATCAGTCTGATTGAGTCAGTCTATTTCTATAGCATTAATGATTTAAGTCTCAACTATCATCCAATATATACAATGGCAGGATTTAATGTAAAGTGAGATTTTATTTATTTCAATTCTGCCACATGATAGTTATATATAGTTATGATAGTTCCGACTCGTTATTAGTGGGAACACTTACCTTGTTTTTTTTTTTGTTTTTTTTTTTGCAAATGTATAACGTACTTTTTTGTTAACCCTTTTCTCATAATTTATTAATCATAAATGTAAAACAGAAGGGTCAAGGACTATTATTGGTTCACTTTAATTTAGTCCAACGGGGTTAAGTAGTTACTAGTAGATATTATATATGGCTTTAGTTGTCATTTACTTTCTTAGTTTGTTGTTTTTGTTATATTTCTCATGGAGATGTTAACAGGACGACTCTTATAATGCCCCCACATGTAAATTAGGTAAAGGCAAATGTAGGGTAGGCAAATTAGTGAGACCACACATACAAAGTCGGATATTTTTTGACCTCAAGTCACTATTATCGATATAAATGTGTACAAACAATGTGGACAAATATTATTGAAGAGTCTAAAGCTTCTACAATATAGAGTAGGCATATCTAAAGTCATTAAAATTATTAAAAAGCATAGTATATAGTTATGTTATATGCACAAATGGCACATGTATATAGCTAGGATGCCAATAACCTAAAACAAAATGCGAGGAATAAAGCTATTTTTTGCATTATTGGGGTGCCATGACTATAACATTCTCATCCTGATGCAATTAATAATATAGTTTTTTTTATGAGATTCGAGTTTTGGTCATAATCGAAATACAACATGCCATGTTGTTTCCAAACAACTTAGTAAGATACCCTTACCATTTATTATCTGAGTAAATACTAAGATTGGGATTTGAGTATATCACCCAATGACTAAATCTTTAGAAGCATGGGAATATAACTGAAAACCATATATGATTTAGAGGACGATGACATCTCCTGTAATTTGAAAAATTGGAACTTTTTTAATTCTAGACAACGTATTTTCATTATTTTTTGTTAATAATAATGATTTGATACCACCATGTTTTCTTCACTTAATATTACTGTTTACGTGTATATTCGGCACCCCATGAACTATTCTACTACATCAAAAATACTACTACATCCGTTTATATCTAATTGTTTATTACGAAACTACGTGCAATTTTGATCGGCTTATAACTTGTATTAAAATTGTTAAAATAATTTTTTTTTTAAATCTAATTATAAAATTTGACATTTGAACTATATGATCAATTTTTAAAAATTTTCATTTCAATAATTTTGATACAAGTTTTTGACAATTCAAAATTGCATATAGTTTTATAATAAATAATTAAACGTAAACGTGAAAGTATCATCTAAATGTTCTTAAATGTAAAATAGCCTTATGAAATTAGAAATCCTTGTAAAATACTATAGAAAAATTGTTTTGGAGTATTTCATATTGGATATAAAAAATCCCAATCCACTTGTAATAGTACTATTTAATATGGCGTTTAAACTTGTTTTGGATGCGGCTAGATTACATTATTGGAGAGATAAAAGAAAACAAAAAAAATGCATTATTTAACTACTATTTTTATTTTAGTAGGGAAGGAGAGAGGGGCCACTAAAAAAAAATACCCAAATATCAACGAGATTAGTAACGGTATTTTTTGTTACACGCTTATTAACGACAGTTTTTATGACGGTTTTGTGATAGTTTAGTCAATTTGTGACAGATTTATAAATTTTTTTTAAATTAGTAACAGTTTTGTGACAGGTTTTGAGTATGACTAAATCAAACATTATTTATACGGTGGCAAGAGGGCGATTTGTTCAAGGTGAGGGGACAGAATAGACATTCTCCCCGTAAAAAGTGGGAGTCTTATTATATACTTCAAAACTATGAATACAATAATGACCTCTCAATGAATCGTATGGACTAAAATCGTAGAAATTTCGCTATTTTCTGTAAGGATGTGTGAACATATGTGCGTAAACATATTACATACAGAAAATGTGATACCATAAATATCGTTTGTTGTGACATGCTCGTATGCTATAACAATACAGAGTCAACATACGTAGATTATGAGAACAAAAAGAGAATAGATTAAAATAAATTTAACTTTTAATTATACATTTTTAAATTTCAACTATAAGCACGCAAATATGAGTTGATTGAAACTCTGGGTTAATTTTCAACTGTATAATCGGTTTTAGGATAATTTTATATTGATACAAAAAAACATGCTCATTTATACCTACTTATGAAATTTAAAAAAAAAACCTTAGTAATTGTTTCACAAAAGTGTCCTCACACCATTCATTCACAATTCATAACCATAGTAAATTAGTAGCCCTTCCGTTCACACTTCATTATCCATTATGAAATTACGTGCAATTTTAATCGTTTTATAACTTGTATCAAAATTATCGGAATGATTTTTTTTTAAAATCTAATCATAAAATTTAACATTTGAACTATATGATCAACTTTTAAAAAATTTTGTATCGACAATTTTGATACAATTTCTTGGCCGGTCAAAACTCTACGTAGTTTGGTAGTGCACAATTAAATAAGTTCGGATGGAGTAACCTACTAATAATGCTCTATTCAAACTAGGGCTCGTTTTGGTCCGGTTCGGTTCGGTTTTTGGCAAAACCGAAACCGAACAGATTTTTCGGTTTCGGTTTTTTTAATTTCCGGATTTTTTCGGTTCGGTTTTATTGCAAATCGAAACCGATCCGAAAAAGTTTTGGTTTTTCGGTTTCGGTCTTTTTCGACTATGTTCGGTTTTTTGCTCCGTCCTAATTCAAACTATTGAGACTGAGAAGCAAATAACTCAAAACCATGATAACATACTCGTAAATAGGGCTGGACGAAAAACCGGAAAAACCGAACTGAACCGATAACCGAATCGAAAAAAGCCGAATCCGTAAAACCGAAAAAATTTTGAGCCGGTTTCGGTTTTCGGTAAGACCGAAACCAAAAAAAGACCGAAAAACCCCGAAAAAGACCGAAAAATCAAAAATAAAACCGAAAAGACCCGAAAAAACCTAAACTGGACCGAAAAAACCGGTCTGGTTCGGTCCAAAAAATAAAAAGACACAAACCAAAAAAAACCGAACCGAAAAATATACTTGGTTTCGGTTTCGGTTTTAGGAAAAACCGAACCGGACCGAACCAAATGCAGCCTTACTCGTAAATAATTAAAAACAAAACTTAACTAACCTTGTCTTCTCCCATTAATGATAAATACACTTACTTAAACCTCTCTCTATATCTAAATCTATATCTATATGTATATATATATATAGATAGATACATAAACTATATCTCTCTGCCACACATCACTACTTTATCTCCCTCTTCAGTAGTTGCAGCGCTGCTCCTGCAGCTGCTGCAACCTTTGCAGAGTTATTTTACAAAACAAATATATATATTACAAATTTCCATTTCATTTTTAAATAAAACAACATAACATAACACATTATATAAAATAAAAAAAACCATATTCATTTCATTCATTCATTTATTCATTCAGTCATTCACATGTACTAAATAAATACCCTTCAAGAGAGAGACAAAGCTCACTTTTTATGCATTTCTTCTCCTTATATCTCGCCTCTGTTACCATTTTCTAACTACACTCCTTATTTTAATATATATTTTAATATGTTAGTGTTTTTTTGATGTTTTTCTTGTGTTATGATATGATTGATCTGAACATTATATAAAAAAAGGCAACCATCTCCTTAAATCTAGCCCTTGTAACCATTTTGTTAAAAAGATAAATCTTAATAGTATATTTTGTTAGTGTTGTTTTTCTTTTGTGATATGATGATTGATTTGAACACGGTACAAGAAGACGAAACAGCGGCGTATGGGGTGTGTTTGGAGCTTTGGCATGCGTGTGCGGGTCCGTTGATAACGCTACCGAAGAAGGGGAGTGTGGTGGTGTACTTTCCGCAAGGGCATCTCGAGAGGGTTGTCGATGCTCCGTCTGCTGCTTATGGACTTCCTGCTCATGTGTTTTGCAGGGTCCTTGATGTTGATCTTCATGTATGCGTATATGTTTGTATTGTTGTATCTATAGCATGTAATGTTGGTTCTTTTAGTTTATTTATGTGTTTTAAAAGGCGAAATCTTAGCTTAAAGGGTTTTTTAAGCTTTGAACCGAGCCTTTTTACTACGAAGCGCGTTTTTTAATACACAAAACATATCCAGGGATCCTTTATTTGATTAGTTTATGACTTTAAGTTTAAGTACACCAAAAATGTCCTGTTAATTAGAGTAAAATTTCTTTCTTGCTCGTTGGTGGAGACTCGGATTCTGTTGTAGAAAGTTAATATTTAGTACGTAATTTAGAATTTTACTTTAATAAACGGTGTCTGTGTTTTTTTGTTTGAGATCGGAATGTATCAATTGAGGATCATTGGTGAAGAAAATAGAGGGAGCAACATTGAGCATCTGAGCATTTTGTACTTAATTTTAAGAGAGTTTTAGTCAGTATTGATAAAAGTCCCAAACTTAATATACTAAATTTATAACATCCTCTCTTTTTTATTGGACTGATCCTGTTGATAATGGTAATTTGATTTCAGGGACCTATATTTTCCTTGTTGTTTATGCTTATGATATATTTGGTACAATTTAAACTTAGAGATTCTGCGCTCATTAATTAGGGGTTGTGATACTGGTAAAAAATGAGGTACTGAAGAGAAAAAGGATAGTGGTGCGAGTGCGACGGTTATTTTTAATTTGTAGCAGTACCTTTGTAGATTGTTTCATCAATGTTAGTTACCTTCTTTGTGGCAATATGTTTAAGTGTAGAAGTTAATATATGATGACTGTAAGTAATGTCTTCTAATGCTGCCTCTTTTGCTCGCAGTGAAGAATTATTTCTAAACGTGTTTAGAGATTTATTTTTATTTTTTTGAATTTACAAAAAAAGAAACTGTCTTTTCTAAACTAGTGGTTTATCTTCCCGTTTTGATTATTTACTTGCATTGTCTCTGCTTAATTTGTAGGCTGAGTCGGCAACTGATGAGGTTTATGCCCGAGTCTCCCTTATACCAGACCATGAGGTGACTATACTTGCTATGCACTTGCATTATTTAGCCTTGTTTGGTTGCAAGTTTTACCTTACAGGCTTGAAGGCTTACGCTAGATGCATCTATTTTTCTTTTTCAAGGGCATTGCTTGGTGGCAGCTTTTAATCCCCAATAGGCTTCTATTAAGTTGGCCGGCCTTTTGGGTTTTATACTATATGAAAAGCTGTAAGCTTTAAAGCTGGGATGAACCAATTTTAATTTATCTAAAATTTGAAAAGGCCAGCTTATTTGTTTCCAGTCCGCACAAAAAAAATACAATAGTGTGAAATTGCTTGAGTTTTGCTCTATAACTACAGCCAACTAAACCTTTTGTCAAATCACTGTGGCTCTAGATTCTTAGACAATGTCTCGCACCATCTGTTGGTATTACTCACTCTAAGTTAGCTAGCGTATTCCAATTTACTATCCGTGTCAAGGTTTTTATGTATTTAATGATTTCTTGTTGTATGAGGCAGATAGAGAAAAAATGGAAACAAGGAGAAGTAGTTGACGAGAGTGAAGAAGATAGCACAGAAGGTGCAACGAAAGCGTCCATAACCCCACATATGTTCTGCAAGACCCTAACTGCTTCTGATACAAGCACTCATGGGGGTTTCTCTGTGCCACGTCGTGCCGCTGAGGATTGCTTTCCTCCTTTGGTAATTTCCTCCTTTTTTAATCTTTTTTTTGAAAAGAAAATCCTTTATAACGTTTAGTTGTATTCTAAATGTACTCATAGCTGCTAATTTCTATGAGATATTATATAATGTTTGTTTTCTGCAGGATTATAAACAGCAAAGGCCTTCCCAGGAGCTTGTTGCAAAAGACTTGCATGGTACTGAGTGGAGGTTTCGACACATTTATCGAGGTTAGTAACGATGCTTATGGATTTACGTGTATCATGGCCTTGTTTACTTGAAAGAATGGGTTAGATTGTGTGACCTTATGGCCGTGTCTACTTGAAGCTTAGAAGCTCAGTTTTTTGCTTATTTAATCAAGGGCTGGACCACATTTGGTAGACCAGCTATAAACCTGAATTTTACTTGGTTTAGGACTGAATAAGCACAACCACTTTTATTGGGATGAACTTAGTTTTTTTTTAAAAAAATATAAAAAATTCCGAGCTAATTTACTCAATAAGTTGCAAACAAATATACAGTACTTCAACCTCCTTAATATGCTATTATGCTCTACTACTGTTTCAGGCCAGCCTAGAAGGCATCTGCTTACAACAGGGTGGAGTGCTTTTGTTAACAAAAAGAAGCTTGTTAGTGGAGATGCTGTTCTTTTTCTAAGGTATCAAATTCTGTTTCTTAAGAAGTGTCCTATAATCCTATTTTGTGTGCTAATGTTTTCTAATGGCAGAGGTGAAGATGGAGAACTTAGATTGGGTGTTCGAAGGGCGGTTCAAATCAAAAGTGATTGTAAGTTTCCGAGTTTCCCAAGTCAGAAGCTGAATGTCAACTCGATCCATGCTGTGGTCAATGCTATATCTACGAACAATGTATTCCACATCAGCTACAACCCTAGGTATTTTGATTTTTGGGCCGAGCAGACAAGCATTTTGTTTAAAATTATGAAACATTAACAAAAATGGACAAGTCCCACTAAGTCACTGCCAGTATATTTACTGAAATTGTCCTGCTTTTTTGTAGTACTTATCTAAACTTTTTGCTATTGTACAAATAGTTTTTGTTTTTAGTGAGCTATCCTGCAATTTAATGATAAAATTAGCCATGAGGTCGCTAAATGTCCGATTGAATAAAGGATTGAACAAGTCGCTGGTTTATTTTCATCTTAATTAGATTAACTGTTACTGTAAATAAATAATTAGTACAATATCATTTTGAAGAGAGTCCCGAAATTGTCACTTTCTCAATAGTTTTTTTTGAACATCCATGGTACGGGAATATCCTGTTTTTTCATGTCATACAAATACCCATTTCTTTCTAATTTATCTCATTGTCCGAGGATTCCTTAGGGCTAGCTCATCGGAGTTCATAGTTCCGCTGCTTACATTCTCAAGGAGCATTAATCATTCATCTTCTGTTGGCATGAGATTCAAAATGCGGTTTGAATCAGATGATGCATCTGAGAGGAGGTCAGTCAGCGTATTTGTTTTGCTCGCAATTTTTTTGCACGTTTCTACTTGCAGTTTTCTTACTTGAATTATCTTGCACAGGTATACTGGAGTTGTAATTGGGGTTAGTGATGTTGATCCGGTGAGATGGCCTCGTTCCAAGTGGAGGTGTCTATCGGTATGTATCAAGTGAAGAAAAAAATAAACTTGTTAATCTAATAAACACTATTGAATAAGTTGGTTAATGTATTCCCAAGATTCTGATCCAAGGAGGATTTGTTCATCCTGAAGTTTTTTAAATGCCAAAGCTTGACCATTGCTGTCTCTATAGAATCTTCAAAATTTGTTGCATATTCTTGACTCATGCTTATATTGTCTTTGCAATACACCACTGAGTTTTATTAGACTAAATCCTATATCTGACATCTGGTCTGTGTGTTTCACTGTTTCTTATAGTTTATTTAGCAATTTTTAGTACTTGGGAATATATTTCTGTTTATGAGAACCCAAGTGACTAAGGAGTCAAGGACAACTTAATAATACTCAAGATTAAAGACAGATTGTTTGGAAAATGATTCCTCAGAAATATGCTATTTTTAAATATTACCGAGATTGATAGTTCAGAAACGTTTAAAATTTGCAGATGAACAATATTTGGTCAAGGAAGTCAATTATGCATTATGAACATTACTGCTTCATTTCCTACCCGACCATGCTTTGTTTCACTAACATTTGTGTCTTTGAAGTAGTTATTCTTGAATCATGACTATACCAAGGAAAATTTTCTCTGTATGTACAGGTGAGGTGGGACGATCTCGAAATGTCCCGTCCAAACAAGGTATCTCCGTGGGAGATTGAGCCAACTGGTTCCGTTTCTCTATCCAGCAGCCTTGCAGCCTCTGGTATGAAAAGACCGAGAGCTGGTTTACCTATGAATGAGTCGGATTTTCCAGTTCCCAGAGGTCCAACCCTTGTCTTCTATTTCTTTGATCTTTAGAAAAATAATTTCGTATTTGGTCATCATTTCTGAAAAATTGTTCCCTAGATTTGAAAATACAAGGAAAATCAGATCTTTGCCAGATTCACACCAGAATAGTTTTGGAAATGTTATTACGTAAACAGCCTTGTTTCAGAAACTAATCATGTCATCTGGAATCTATTTGTGTTTTTTTTGGTAGGAGTCTCATTTAACAAGCACTCTACATTAACATAAACATAAACATTATACAAACAATTCAGAATCTATTACACTTCAAGATAACCACGTCTTTGTGTATAGGCACAAAAAAAGCCATGTTTCCACTTTTTAATGAAACTCATATTCAATCAATGTTTTATAGGACTTCTTTAGTTATAACCGACTCCAAAATGCAAATACATGCCAGTAACATGACCATCCTTTTGAAACCACCTTCTGACAATTGTGAAACAACAAAAATCTGAAAAGTCATAGAACAAAGCTGAAAATACCATTCATATCATCACACATGAAGATCCTAATTTTTTTGTACAGATGGGGTTGGAGTACCCGACTTTGGGGAATCGTCAAGGTTCCAGAAGGTCTTGCAAGGTCAAGAAATATTTAGATCTCCTTCTGATAGCATTGATGCTTATAATGCCACTCGTCATGCTTCAGATATAAGAAGGTCTAGTCCGAATTCTCTTTCCTCAGGGATTTCCGGTTTAGGTAACGGTGTGAGAAACTTGTTTGGAGATTCTTCTGTGCCCTACAACACCTCAAGCTTTGGCGAATCGTTGCGATTCCAAAAGGTCTTGCAAGGTCAAGAAACTTATTCCCGTTTTCCCCTTGGAAATGGGTTTAATCCTCCTGTGCTCCCTTCCGCACCCTCAATCCAAACGTCGTCGCCTTCTTCTGTGCTAATGTTCCCTCATATACGTACGCGTAATCCTTCTCCGTATTTTTATGATACATACAACAACTCTAATCGAGATTATACCAGAACCGACCCTTCTTCATTTGAGGTCTCTAAATTGTATTCTGATAATAATTTTGCGGCGAGAGAACAACAAGGTATTACGAATAATCAACAGGGTGTTTCGTTCTTTAGGGGCACTAAAGATTTAACGGAAAGTAGTTGCAGGCTCTTTGGTTATTCCTTGAGAGAGGGTAAGATTGGTATATCCAAAGATTGCGATCTCACCAAAGTTAGCGAGTTGCTCGATATTGCACTGTAGTGTGTGGATGTAAAATAAGTGCTGAGAAGAAAAAGCATTGCAAAAGCCGCTAAGAGTGTTATGGCGTGGATCGGTTGTTCGTTTGAAGATTTCGTATTAGTAGCAAGTACAAGTGTACAAGCCTAAAAAATGTAAGTACAAATCTGTAGTTTGATGTTTTCGCTAGCGAGTAGAGTTCAATTTTATTTGGTATCATTGTCTAGATTATTATGATATTCAAATATGTAGGTGATGATGATGTATTGAGAATTTTTTCAATGTCCATTGCAGTAGTTGATTAAAAGTCCGGTATGTTGTTGCTCTTTTGTATAAGAATGCTAGTTCTGAGAAGTTACTCCAGTATGTAGTTATTTTTTCCCTTTTCCTTTGAAAAATTGTCATGATTAATTTCTTTAACCCTTGTTACCTTGTCTGTTTTGCCAATTTTGTGAAACCAAAAACCCTAGTTAAATCATGGGGCTTGCCAAGAAGTATTAACAACTTATATTCCTAAAGTGTTATTTTTTTCTCTCACCCTAAATCCTCACAATGTATCATAACTCTCCACATACCAATGTCAGCCCATTGGTTGCCGGTCAATATCGGTGGTCTTGGGTGGTCCGACAAACCCTTGACGGGGTTGTCGGAGGGTTGGTAAAGTGCATAGTAATTCACAAAAGTGCATACATATGAACTGCCCAACTTTTGATGAAATGCATACTCAATTCTCAAAAGTGCGTATACGTCGGTCACTCGAAGTCGAGGAATGAGTATGCATTTTATGACGAATGAGTATACAATTCCATAAACAATGTCATTTCATAACAATGAGCAAGTATGCAGATTCACGAATAGGTATTTTGTTTGTAGAACATGCGGTGATCTCATGGAGGTTCGTCGGACCTCCCTTATAGATTGAAAACCATAAAGAGAGTGCAATTTAAGAAATGGTATGCATTTTTCACAAATGTGTATGCACTTCGTCAAACCTCAGATAATCTCGTCGAAGGATTGTGGGATCTCTACCGACATTGCCGACCCATTAACAACTGGTGGGTGGTGACAGAGGGTAAGATGTAATGTGATTTGAAGTTGGTTGGAGCAAAAAAGCTGGATAGATTGTGGCGAATTTGAGTCTTTAAGATGATTAGAGAGAAAATTGCACTTTTTTAAAAGTAAAAATCTTTGATGATAATTTTAGAAATAAGAGGTTGAACATTAATTGACACTTTTTTTCCTTCCATTTAAATCATTTCAACAAGGGCTCCGCTAGAAGTGTACAGTGTTCAAGTATTTCAGCTGAGATGGTAGTAAAGCGTTTTCCAACCGACATTAATTTAATTTATGTTAGTGTAACGACCCGATCCTTGGACCAGACTATCACTATCTGCTTACTATCATAAATACAGTCCGTTTTGTCCCGATTTTGTCATTGTTTCTTGGGCCGCACGATTTTAAAAAGACCTTGGAAATTGTAATGAAGATTTTTTTTAACTTATATATCATATAGGTACTCAAATATTTAGGCAATGTGAGACAATATTTTCTCTTTTACACCGGTATTTTTCTTAAAAAATCCGGGATTTTAGAGTTCTAACAAGATAAGAGCAAGCGCATCAGTTTCTTTATATATGTCATTTACCTTAAATATGGGAAAATTGTTTCAAAATTGTACACACATCAGTTTTTTTATCCATTACCTTAAATTACATGAACTCGAATATCAATCAAATATAAGAGATCAAAATGTTCTCTTATAATTAAAATAATAATTTTTCACTTTTACTTTTCTTTTATTCTCTCTCATTTATTTATACTTTTCATATATAAATTAATAAAATAACAAAAAATAAGTTGTATAGTTTTGATAGAGAAATTGATAAAAAAAAAACTGATAATTTGTATAAACCAAAACGTTTATTTATAAGTTGTAAAAGTGTACTTTTTATTTAAATAAGAGAAAACTTGTAAGTTATTTAACGTGGTTGCTATATTAATTTAATTTGGATTGACAAAAATTGATAAAAGTATATTAAAATATAGTAATATTTAGTTACGATAAGAAATTTAATAGGAAAGCTGAAAAATATATAAAGTTAAACTGTTACCCTAAAAATATAAAAATAATAATAATTAAATTAAATATGAGAAAAATTATAAGTAAACTGGTACGATTGTTCTGACGTTACTAAAGAGTCAAAATACATGTTTTAGTCATAGATACCAGTTGTCACATGTATGCTATTTTATATCTACGTTTTATATCTAGAGACTAGTGTAGGTAATAATAGGACACAACTCGTATAACATAGGACGACTAATTAAATTTTCACTTCATATATAGACAATTTCCATGTGTAGAGTTGGTGGTACACTGGTGTATTATTTACAACATTCTGCCCTACTTTGCTTTAATAGTCATAATTCCACCTTGAGATCATGGAAAATTTGCACATTTTTTGTTGGTGTGGTCCAGTAGCCAAGTCGTTTTGTTGAAATTAAATGATGCCTAAAAACACGTTTTTATATGGCCCTTTTAATTTCACAATATGGCCCTTTTGATTTCCAATTGTCTAAAAAACTGTATTTGTCGCCTTAGGCATGCGTATACAATGTTTAAGACCTTTCATTCACTAAAAATTGAGATTGCATTTCAAGCTTCTACTGTGTTTTATATTTAGGTTTTCAGGTTTGATCAAGATGCATCCATGTCATTAGTAATATTGTCCAGTACCGTTAGTACGGTGATTACTGATTAGTCTTAATTATATTCATTACGCTAAATAATGTTACGATGATGTATATATGTAAGTTTATCGTGCCTAATATAGTCGGTTTAACTTGATTCAGACTTCATTCTGGAAGTTTCTAATCCATACATTTTCTTATATGTCTGATTCTGAATATAAATTTCGTCAATCTTACTTACTAATTTCTAAAATAGATGCACAACCTTGTTGGTTTGGCACATGTGATCTGCATAATATGTTTACCGGAACACTTTTTATTATTGAAATTGTTGAGATTCGAGACTTGCATATATATCTGCACATATTCCTTCATTATATGTGCCTTGATAGGAAAAAAAATATGCTATTTTTTTGAATATTTACGTATTGTAATCTTCGCCCATTGTACAAAGGATTTTTCTTTAGAAAAGACTTGAGAGTAAGCATTCACTTTGGTTATTCTTTAAGTTTTAAGTTTTGGTTATTCTTTTGCAGTTTTTTGGATTTTCTTTATCCTCTCAGTGCTATAGGTTACCCGAGTATACTACGCTCACCGTTAGGGTTCGAACTCTGTCGCCTGTGAAATTTCGCAGGCTTTACCCCAAAGGAAGGATAAAAAAAAAAACCATGGAAAACAATGAAAAAAATGCAGACATCAGAACAAATTAGCTCAGCTCATTGTACACGTTATAGTACTTATTTCTGCAAAAATTAATTTCCAAGTCTGCACTATTTTGCAATATAATTTATGGCATCTAGTCATTCCCTTAGGGTTTGGATTTTTTTTTGGAAATACGTAAGACTTATAATGCATTCTAGATGTTTTAAGACAATTGCAACGAATCTACAAGTTGTTTTTACATTAGACTTTATGCGAACGAATTACCGATGGTTAATTAGATTTATTGATTTCCTCAAAAAAAAAAAAGATTTATTGATGATGCACTCTAGCTACATAATTAAAGGTTTTGCTCATACTACACTATGTAGCACGGATATTCCAATTTTTTTTTAAATTACCGTATCGGATACGATACTCTCATGATACTTCGATACCGTAATACTCCAAATGCCGTATCCTTAATTTACTTTTTAAAGGTTTGACCAATTCGATACTCGTATCGGATACTCCAAATGCCGTATCCTAAAGTTTTCAAAAGTCTGACATATCTAATACTTCAATGATACTTCACATATTTTTCACCGATAGGCTTCAAGATACG
This sequence comes from Primula veris, assembly GCA_963682055.1. NCBI lineage: Eukaryota > Viridiplantae > Streptophyta > Magnoliopsida > Ericales > Primulaceae > Primula > Primula veris. Next base: position 2,187,178 of record OY821749.1, on the reverse strand, counting down.
GTAGGGTTGAAAATTTATACTTATTTATAATTTTTAGACAAAGTATTATAAACTCATTAAAGTAATGAGCCATACATGCTATTATATTATATTAGTATAAAATATATTTTTGTTATTTATAATAAAGTACAAATATATATACATAAGTACTTACATATTATAGAACACTTTTTGGTGAATTGTATCTCCAGATAATATTTGATAGGTAAAAATTAATTTGTAAAAGTATATTTTTATTATAATTATAGTTGCCGCATTCTACCCGTATCGTATATTAAATTTTCAAAATAATCTGTATGCACATATCCGTAGGGAGTGTATTTTTTGAGGACGAAAATCACCCATAACTGGACTTATACCGGACTTGACAGGTCCGGTATATATGGGACCAGACAAAAGATATACAGGAACTGCCCATTCCGATATAATTGTCTCCCAAAACCTTACACGTCACATCTGAGTTGTCTCTTTCTATTGTTTTACCCACACACCCCACACCCCATACCCCACATTCGGACTGAATTTCAAAAAGTCACGAATAATTTTTTGTCTTTTTACCAAAAATTTGAATTACTCCTCAAAATAAACAACTCTAACACCAATTCATTCCACTTCATTCATCTATAAAATAAATAACCCTAATCACTCTATTCCACTACTACTTAATACATTTCTCTATTTTTTCCCGACTCAAACTAAATTCAAAATTAAAATATTTTATAATCATAATATTCTATCAAGTAACACTTTCAAGTAAGTTCTATTTTGTACTTTTTTATTTATTAATTTTGTTATTTCCGAGTAAATGATTAAATTAAGATTTCTTAGCTTGTTATAATTTTTGTTAATGTCTACTTAAAAAACGTTATTAAGTTGTAAAATCAAATTTAGTTTATTTAGTGTTTTTTATATATTTTTGTATATTTCTAAAATTGAAGGGTTTTTATTAGTGTCTTACTTTAAAAAAGTTATTAAGTTGTAAAAGTAAATTTAGTAAATTTAGTGTTTTTGTTATATTTTTAGTATATTTCCAAGGTTGAAAGGCTTTTTTTAGTGTCTAATTTTTATTTACTCGGAAATTATTATCTCTCCGAAATCATATACATATGGATAACAATTATGATATTTGGGAAATAGATCTAAATTTAACTCTCATGAATATATTTTCAAAAATACACAATTTCAAATTTTTGGTAAAAATAAAAAAAATTATTCTTGACTTTTTAAAATTCAGTCCGAATGCGAGGTGTGGGGGTAAAACAAGAGTAAAACAATAGAAAGAGACAAAACTCAGATGTGACGTGTGAGGTTTTGAGGAACAATTATACCGGACTAGACAGTTCCTATATATCTTTTATCGGGTCTCATATATACGGACCTGTCAGGTCCGGTATAAGTCCAGTTATGAGTGATTTTCGTCCTAAACAAAAGACACCCGTATCCGTATCCAACATAGGTAATAAATAAAAAAGAGCAAGCAAATTTGAACAATGTTTTTACTTGTATGATTTTGTTATTTAGTGGCTCATATATTGGTGACTGCATGCTATATAATTTGATTTACTTTTGATTTAATTTTTTCACGTTAATTAGACGAAGAAACTGATATTTATCATAACATTATACTCCTGATTGTCGTTTTCAATTTTATCTTAATATTGTATCACACACTGATCTTGGGATCAAAAGCTTCTGGTAATATGCAATTTGTGTTAAAACAATAAAAATGTGACCATCAATGACATGGCCTTTTTGTTTCGTATAGAGTTGTCTGGACTACAACTATTAGGATAGGAGGCCAGTATAATTTAAAATTTAATACATAATTGTTTCAGCAAGTACGTCATGTTAACGGATAATATTTTTAAGGAATATTTTTAGTTGACTATAGCAATACTATTTAAAATTTACTACTTAATTCCTGAGTGAATGTGTTTCATGTATAATATTTTTGGGTAGGATTTTTAATTGCCTATAACAATACTCTTTAAAAGTTACTACTTAATTCATGAGTGAATGTGTTTCATGCGGCTACGTACATAAGTCGTAAATATAGCTCTTTTCAAAAATAAAATAAAATAAAAATAACGTGATCTTATTATTTGTAGCAGTTGGATTGAAATTGTAACCGATCTTAGCGCAAGCATTATAGGTTCCGGGCGTTCTTTCTTAAATTGAAGGGAAAATGGACATTTTTTCGGATATGTTTTTGCTGCCCTATTAATATTAGGGCAGATTGTCTTTTGTTTTTAGCCATTGGATCGTAATACAATTTAATCCAATGGGTAATAAAAAAATATGTTTTTTTTATAATCAAGGATTAACAAAAATTATGGTAAAATGTTTTTTTTTTCTTAACAGACGGATTGCTACATATATAGATACCATATGTACGGATACGTACGATACACTATTTAAATTAGCTGATATGACAAATGAAATATCGTTGACATTTTTCGTCTTTGACCACATCGGCACGGTTTGGGAACGACACAGTTATATGAACGATACATTTATTTTACTTTTTCGGCACGCAAAATAAATTTTTATTTATTTATTTTTCATGCGTACCGTACTTAAAATGACGTATCGTATCCATATCGGCTACTTCAAACACAAAATATGAAATACTCGTGTTTATCTAGGTATTTATGTTTATAATTTTTGTGTTTGAACAAAAATGAATTTTTTCATTATTTTTTTTAACCTTGAAATGTATTTAATTTGATTCAATGAGTTAACGTTTTGAAGGCAGACAAAACACATCCCATTTTTCCAGTTTACATTTCACTTTCACACTTGCATAAGAAATAGCTTCCTTATTTAAGTTACTTATTCTTTTACATTTATTTGTTTATATTATTTATCTCTCTCTTAACAAAAGTAGCTAGATAAAGTAGGAAAAGAGGCCAAAAGACATCATAAATATTTTATGAGGAAAGTTTTTGTTCACTTAATTTGAGAAATATCTAATAATTAACATGCAAAATTTGAGGTTTAAAAAAAGGAAGATGCTGGGTTACAATTTTGCCAAAAAAAAGAGGGTTTTATTCCTTAAAATATGAGTTAAAAGCTCAAATGAGGCTCCAATAGTGGCTGCTCTTACATTTCTATAATCACTTGTAATATGGTAGAAAATAAGCAAACAGTTTCTTGAATATTAATATAACACACATAACTTCGAGGCACTTTCTTCCGTTGACTTTTTTGTAGCCTTCGGGAATTGATCTCGTCTTTTGGCTATATAGTCGCTTGATTTCTAAAAAGAATTTTTCCATGGGGGAAAAGAAAAAAACTTGGAATACAAATTGTAAATTAAAATTTAGAATATACTCCCATCCGTCTCATATTTATTGTCCATTTTATTTAATACATGTAATATATATTATAATAAAAGTGAACAATTGTTTCGAAATGGAGTAAATATTATATAAAAGATAAACAATAGATGGGTACATAAATGTATAAAGCCCCATGAAGTCAGGAGTCCACTACAAAGAAATATTCAAATAGCGACGGGATTAGTGATGATATTTTTTGTTATGAGTTTATTAGCGACGGTTTTTGTGACGATTTTGTGACAGTTTAGTTAATTTGTGACAGTTTTTTAAATTAGTGACAATTTTGTGACAGATTTTGACTCTCACTAAATCAAATATTATTTATTTGCATGATTTATACCATTTTCAGAGTCAATACCTAAAAATAAATCAATACAAGATTTGTACGTGTGACATAAGTACCCATTAACATTTGATGTCACCCATGTCAATGGCTATACAGTTAAATAAAAAATGAAAATTTTAATTATGCCAAAAAATGGGTGGTAAGCGTCATGGGCGGGCCTAAACATGCGAGATGATATCACTATAATAAATACTTCGTATCATCTAATTAGCTATGCTTAAAAAATTTGTCACACGGTCATCGTGAATTAAAATAATATAAAAAAAGGCTTCTTTAACTATTTTAATACTTTTGTTTATATTGTATAATTTCTAAATTAGGAGTGACTAACAATTAACTTTGACGAGTTATAATAATATTATATGACAAAACACTACAATAAAATAATAATATATAGCAATAGATCGTTTTTGAAATTTATTGGTTAAACGAATGTCGTTAAATTTTAGAAATATAATTAGCTGTTTTTTTTTTTGTTAAACTTGACTACACTCAATTTAATAACAATTCAAAAAAATGAGTCTTAGTTAATAGTTACTAGCGGGAAAAATGTTAAAATAGTACATAACCTATCAGCTTTTAGTGATTTGCTAACCAACCTAACACACTTTCTAATTTGGTACCCAACCTATACATTTCGCTCTAATTTGGTAATCAACCTAACACTTTTTCTAATTCGATACCCAACTTATACGCTTCGCTCTAATTTGATACCCAACATATACGTATACAGTACAATTAATAGACTCAATCTGTCTTCGATCATCGATTTTTAATGCATAGGTTGGGTACCAAATTAGAAAAAAATGTCAGATTGGATAACAAATTAGAACGAAATGTATAGGTTGGATAGCAATTTAGAAAATATGTTTTGTTGGGTAACAAATTACTAAAAATTTTCCCTTACTAGCTCAATATTGCTTATTGCATAAGAATAAAAATGGACATTAGCAAATGCAATGAATTTCTTGTAGTAAAATGTTGTTACTCACATATTTTTTCTATCCAAAAAATCAATCCACATTACATGTAATATCCATCTCATCAAAATTTTTGATTTTTATTAATATTAGATTTAACAATTTTTTTTATTTTTAATTAATATTTAAATTTAGGATAGATTCAATTAGGGTTCTATTATATTTTTATTTGAGTTTTTAGTGAGTTGTATTTTTAGATTGAACAATTTTTTTTTATTTTTAATTATTATTTAAATTTAGGTTAGAATCAAATGACGTTATATTATATTTTTATTTGAGATTTCACTAGATTTGGTTTTTATTACGTGACGTGACTTGTACTATCGTCTTCTAATTTTTTTTTATTCAAACGTTAATGTCAAAATTTGACCACAAATTTTTTAATAGTAATACAAATAAACGATATGTATAAATGAATACCTAGAAAAATTAATATAGTAATTAGCGTTGAGAATGACATGACACTTTTTTTCTCAATAGTAGTATATTTTTTTTTACTCTGTTAAAAAAAAAAAAAGGACTAGAATTATTTCGTCACCCTTTCTTGTAATATGCACAAAAAATGGGTGGTAATCGTCATGGTGGGGTCTAAAGACTTAATTTAGATACCAAATTTTTTAATGGTAGCAAAATAAAATAAAGTAGGCTAGTGATGTATGAACCGTCATATGTTACCAAGTGTACACCGGTGCCTTAATGTTGCACTACACTAAGTCGTTGGATGATGTAATTGATGTTATAAATGGTGTCATTTAAGAAACTATGTTACGTTAGTACACATCGGCAATCGTAATCACTTTTTTATAAATTTTGTATTTATCTGCACACTAGGCCAGCTATTGGGGAAGCATCTATCCAATTATATGTCCTATTTAATTTACAAGTAACAGTGTATTTAATTATTGTCCATGTACTAGTATACAATATTTAAAAGAGGGAGCCAAACTCAACCAGAGTACTTTTTCTATAATTTTTTATAACTTTATCTTTAAAAATAAACTACATCAAACACACAATCAAATCTCAAATATGACATGCCTATTAACACAAATGTATGTCGCAAATTTTAACATTACATGATAAAAAAAAATAGACATGATTTGTAAAACTCCAAGAAATAATTGATTGTGGAAATTATTGCTTAAATTGTGAAAATAAAAGGTATCATCTTTAACAAAGTTTAGATAAACATACATAATAAAAATTGAAACAAAAACATAAATTTTGGAGTTATAGGGTGTTGTGCCAGGCTAAATAGTTAGTCACTTACCATACATTTATCGGTAACCCTCCAAATTTAGAAAACTCTCTAAAGTAGTGCAAAATTAAAAATTATATCATCCTGACCCAATGTTAATTTCTAAGTCCTATTAATTTCAGTTCCCCTTTTTGTCTCCTATTACTAGTAATGAAAAATTTGGTTTTCCTTCACCATTTAGATAAAAATTATGTAAGTACATTTCTATTTTAACTTTTTCATTAACCATGCTTGCAGTATCGGTCCGATATCTCGAAATCTCTAATGATTGAATTTTGTTTGTTACTCGATAAATAAAAATAAAAATCAAAATAAAAACAAAATTAAATTGTAAACAAAGAGTTTCGAACTCATGATAACCTATATAAAATACCAAACTAATTTACTATTTGAGCTATTGCAACACATTGCAAACAAATTAATATTTACTATTTTTAGTTTAACTATCAAGTATACTAAAAATATAGTCGGATGTTGTCCGTAATTTTTTTTTCCGAATCAATTGTTCAAGACACAAGCGTTACTCGGCTTGGACCTGAACCGCCCTGCATACTTGTTAGTGGGAATTTGTCCAATCAAAAATAGTAAAAAAAAAATGATTTTAAGTACATTTCCTATCATTCACCTTAATAACATTTCAAAAACTAGGAGAAAAAAATATTTCCTATCAACGGCAAATGTAACAAGACTTTTTAACAGAAGCCCATAGGAACGTGTATCTCACTCACCCCCAAGTTCATTGCGTGGATATTTTTAAATTAACCATGAAAAAAATACCAAAAACCGACAATCAACTAGGGGGCACCAAAATTTTAAAAAAAAAACAAAAAAACTAGGGGGCACCAAAATAAATCCTGTGACGTCAGGCCACGTCTCTAACAGTTGCGGTGACGTCATAATACACGTCAATGCAGTTGACGTTACAGTCATATCTCCCCTTATAAAAACCCTCTGCCTTCCAACATTTTATTTCACTAATAAAAATTCAAATACCGTTCCATCTCTTTATAATACATACATACATACATACATATATATATATATATATATATATATTTATCTATATGCTATAAGTTTTTATTAATCATGCAACAGGCAATCCAATACAGAACCTGGCTCCCGCCTTCTTCCGTGGCGTCTAAGCCACGAAAGAATAGGGTACACGAAATAGTGTCCGAAAATGCTATAGTCGTGTTTGGGACCCCGGGGTGTTGCATGTGCCATGTGGCTAAACAGCTTTTGTTGGGGCTCGGTGTAAATCCTTTGGTCGAGGAGGTGGACGAGGCGAAAGAACCGGCGGTTGTTGATGAGTTGTCACTAATGGCTGGATTTAGCGACGATAAAATCTTGTTTCCAGCCTTTTTTGTGGGCGGAAAGTATTTTGGTGATTTAGAGAAAGTCATGGCGATGCATATTTCCGGAGAATTAGTACCGATTTTGAGAAATGCTGGGGCACTTTGGCTTTGATTATATAATCTCTTTGATTCATTTTAAGTTGTCGTTTTTGTATTGAAATATTTAGAATCTGAAGGAACTTTTCTTTCCAGTTGGAAATCAATGTATTTTCTTCTGACAAACAAATAATCATATAACGTCCCACTTAAATTTTGTACAAATATTGCACTAACACCTATCTAAACTATAAATTTTCATACTAAAGACGTGTATGATTATTTATGTTTAATTACTTCTTGTGTAGCTAAGCATCAATCATATATCTTAATTTGTTACAAGCACAAATAGTTGTTTCAGGCACGTTTTCTACTGTAGATGTTCATAGAACTTTTTGAGTTTGAGATCATGCCATTTGTATCCCAATAAATAACAGATTTACAAAGACTTTGAATAGGAGATGATATATTCGTCATTGACTTGGTACAAATTAAAAGAATGAAAGCTGCCATGATGATTAAATAATTACAACAAGTCATTACAAACAGAACTTGTGCCTAGCTATGCATGACATACCCAGACCTTTCATTATTGTTGAGCGATTTATATATTCACAACAACATCCTAACTTAAACAATAATTACAACGTGCAAGCTAATTACGCTTTACGCTTCATTTATTAGTTACATGGAAGTAACTAGGTGACCGTTATTGTTGAGCTTCTTAGGAGAATGTATAAATTTATGAACAGAAATGTGTTGACTGCAGGTTCAGTTGAATATGACTTTAACAGGTTATACTTTGCTATTTAAAGTGTACCAACGGCGCAGTGTTGCTCGCTTATCTCAAACTCATGTAATAGTTTTACTCTACTCAGTTTTTTTAAAATCAAATTATTTAAGTTACAATCTATATAGACAAATATAGATGGGGTGTCTCTTTCGTATTTTGATTAAAATTCTACAAAATTAGTGTTCGGCCCCATGAAAAAAATTATATAGAATGTAGTCCCTTCCTATTTGTAATATCACAATTTTTTACACAAGCTGTAATTAGTTGTATAATCAACAAATTTATTTGTGTATGGTTAATTGAACATACGCTAGATTCATCAATTAGATACTTGAGTATGTTATTTAGTATTAGTGTATTACAATGTCTTCAAAGGCAATTTAATTAGTGTCTTTTAATGGGGAAAAAAACTGAATAATTCATCAATTAGATACTGAGTATGTTATTTAGTATTAGTGTATTACAATGTCTTCAAAGGCAATTTAATTAGTGTCTTTTAATGGGGAAAAAAACTGAATACGTGCTCTGCAAAAGTATATATTCACTTAAATACTTAAAAAAAAAAGAGAGTATATACTCAAATTAAAACATGGAAAAAGGGAAAGATGATTGCACATTTATATAGGACTATTATGACGGCTAAATAACCATCGTTAGATTAAAAAAAAATCAACGGTGAGATTATCTAGTGAGTCCTATAAATGTATAGTCCTCCTTCCCTTCCTTTAAAACATTGAACTTTGAGCATCCGCATTTGTTAAATGGAAACGTATTTTTTTTTTAAAATTTAATAATTATGATATAAAAAATAATATAAATTAGAAATCCTATAAATTTTTTAAATTTCAGAAAAAACAAAATTCATCTTATATATGAGTAATATATATAATTTTCTATATAAATATAATAATAATAAACTATTACGTGGTCCATATTTTTATGGTTGTAATATTGTTATGATTATTAAATAATAATAAAAAAATAAAAAAAATAATATAATGTTATTATAAGTAAATTAATATCGAATCTGAAATTTTGTATAAATGTAAACGATTTTTTAAATATATAAAATGCTATTGATTGCTCTTATCCTCTCACGTGTATCGTAAGGGGGGCATTTGTATTATATACGTAATAGAGAAAGTCATAATTTTGCACTTAATAGTTTCTATTAGGCTATTACTATTCTTCACACGCCACCATGTTTAATTTAGTTTATTCATTTTGCAGTTTGCATTTTCACATGTATATAAAAAAAATATTTTAAAAAATTATGCGGTGGCGGCGGCATCCCTCGCCCCCCCTAAATCCGCCCGTGGTCGTTTTGCTCGTCTTTTCGCGTGTGGGGGCACAAGCTAAACGGGAGTTACTGTTGAATTTAAAGCCATCTCCATTATACGTACCCAATATGGGCAGAATAATATTATTATTTATGCAAAACCAAGAATAGAATGAGTCCACAAATGGTTATTTTGCAAACCTAGTTGCGTGTAAATAACTTAGAAATTTCATTCTGATGTAACACACAGCTCCACTAACTTACGATAGTGTACGTAAGTCGGCCATGGTTCACAACGACAACTTTAATTCAAACAGTTTAGAAGACATATATATACTAACTAATCTGCCACACGCGTTGTGTATGCGACGCGTTATGTAATAAAAATATAAAAAATATGTATAGTTTTACTATAATTAAATGTGGATAATACAAAAAAAATATAATTTAAGATTTAAAAAAAAATTGTTTGTTAAAGATGGATAAATAGTTTTATTAGTTTTTACTTTTCATATTTTTATGTGAGTGTGGTATTATTGTAATTAATATAAAGATATAAGGGTATTTTTGGAAAAAAAATGGTTAAATTGGATAGACTCATTTGACTCGGGTTGACTTATTATAATAGAATGATATATATATAGGTGACCGATTTAAAAATGTATCATTTTATTTTATTTTATCATATATAGTTGGTCCATTTAAATTTCAACAAATAAAATAAAACTGGACGATCTGGAATTCCGCTCTATATATATAAAAAAAAATGGTTATGGTTATGGAGTTTGTCATCAAGTGTATTTTAGAATTTCTTTGCACGTTATAATTGGTTATGGTTTTCGTTTCATGTCTTTTCCTAATTTAGTTTTATATAGTTACGAAAAAATGCAAATTGTAGTCTTAATTAGATCACCTATTTTTCCATTGAATTGTTTGTTTAGTTGGTATAAGGGTGGAAAAAATTTCAGCTGAGGATGTGATGTTGTAATCCATCGTCATATACAATAAAGAATTTTCTAACAACATAGGATATCATTTAAAATTTATATGTAAAATATACACTGATTGATAGAACGGTTCAAAATACATATTCGATAACTGCACCCGGCCCCTTCAAGCCATTTCCTAACACCTCTCTCGGCAAAGAACACCATAGTAGGCGAGATGCATATATTTTGAATCTAAAATTAATTTTTACGTTATCCAATTAAAAAAGTATAATATTTTTTTAATTACGTCATCAAATAAATATGGCGTGACGGTTAATATGCACAAGTCTTTTAAATCACTAAAAGGAAACTAAAACAACACTAAAAAAATAAAATAAAATTAGATCACAGACGCAATTAGTGACAGATTTGGCTTTTCAACGTCCTAATCATGGACACAATGACGATAGATTTCAATTTTAGTGACAAATATGATCATTTAGTGACAGATTTTTAACAGATTTGGCTGTCCCGGATTGAATCCTTTATTTGTAGTGCATGCATCGTAATGATAAAGATGTGTAACTCATTATAAAGCACAAATTATATCATATTTTAGTCGATGTGTGATAATTACTCTATCACTTCCCAACGCTCGTGGTCCGACATTTCAATGGTCATACGAGCGGACATATTAAATGAGTGAATGTGAGACTAACATTGCTAGACCCGCTCTGATATCATGTTAAACCGCATATAACTTACCATTAAAATAAAACTAGATCGGGCTTCGTAATGACAGTGATGTGTAAATCATTATAAACCACAAGATAGATCATATTTTAATCGATGTGAGATAATTACTCTAATACTCTCCCATGCTCGTGATCCGACATTTCAAGTGTCCTAAGAACGGACATATTAAATGGGTGGGTGTGAGACTAACATTAATATACCCGCTATGATATTATGTTACATCCCATATATCTTACCATTAAAATTCATTGTAAAACACTGGTTAGATTATATTTCAATGGATGTGAGATAAACCAACCGCATGTATCGCACATCACCCACTAAATACAAATTAACGTGGTTATCTTATAGCTAATGGATGAGTTCAAGCAGACAAAGAGATAAACTAGTTAATATTTATTTTGTATGTAAATTAAGGGGATAATATGAGTCAACTCTAATTGTCATGACAATGTGCAAAGCTCTAGTGCAATGATGCTACATGTGATTTGCAATTTCAAACCATCAATTTATCCACACTCAACACCAGATATTTAAGACTCTACTACAATAACTCATTTATTTAAAAAATAACAAATGACCTAATAGTACAATAAGCCAAATTGTATAACAACTAAACTACACTTTCAAATCACCGCATAACAACTAAACTAAACTACAATAAGCCAAAACTATAACTCTCTTACAAATCACTCAACAAATCACCGCATCGCACACATGACTCTCACCTCCGACTACCTCCATCAATAGGTAGCGTTTTTATACAATCAATCTTTTCTAAATCAGCCATAAATTCGTTCTTTGAAAATCAAACTCGTGATTCTGAAAATAAACTCGTAATTTCAAAGTACGAGACTTTACTTTTTTGAAAATGTTGATTTTTTTGAATTTTCTTGTTCTATATTTGTTTAAAAATTCCGAACTTATTTGCTTAAAAGTATCAACAGATCTCATACATATATGCACATAACCCAATAAGGGCTAATTTCAATTTTGTATAAGCTCTAAATTTCAAAAGTGAAACCAAATTCGGGCTTCTTAAAACCAAACTAGGAGAATTAAAGCAAAACAAAATCTTTATACATCATCATTAAATATCAATATATGTGTGTATAGATAGAGAAACAAGGACAAGGAGAAAGAAGAGGAGATAGCCCCATTGGAAAAATACGTTAGTGATGGTGGAAGGAGTCGTCGGAGAGAGTGGGTGTAAAGAGAAGGCCGAGATCTTAGTGTTTGTATCTGGCGTTAATTTTTGTTGGTTTCTGCTGTTTTAATATTCTGTCATGTTAATATTATTTTCAAAAAAATAGTTTTGTCCATTGTTGCAAGTTTCGAGTCAATAATTTTTTTTAAAGAAAGTCAAATAGTCAAAGACTTGTACTTGAAAAACAGGACACGTTATTTAGAAAAACAAGTTAGTTTTTAGAACTACGACTCTTGGGCTGGATTTAGAAAAGCTCGACTGCATAAAGACGCTACCTCATCAATAACCACCACATACCCGTTGTTGACGGAGCTGAGGCAAAACTTCGACAATCTTATCGAAGCTCCAAGAATTTCGAACAAGGCTCCAACAGGTCTTCCATGGCTCGGACTGAATGCCGGAAGCTCATAAAGGCTATCCCGAGCTTTGATGAGTTGTGTAGAGCTCTGACAGACTCGAATGGGCTATGGCCGACAGGCTGCATGGAGCTCCGACGGGTTGCACAGAGCATTGTAATAAGTTGATTAATCCAAAAAGGATGAAAAAAAAAATAAAAAAAAATGTTACCACACCTTGTCGTAGATTTGACAAAAGTAGAAAAACATCACAACTGCAAGATAACTCGAAATCTTTAATTGCATAACCAATCCTTTGCATTTCAGAGAGTCTATACCAATTGATATGCACTTTAAAGAGTGTATCCTTATCACTGATTACATGCATATCATTTTATATGAACTAGATACTTTTTTTTTTTTAAATCGTACACACAACTATTCACTTCACAAAGTGCACACTTTTTCTATTTAAAAGTACATATTATTGTGTGACATATTAGCTCGTTATAGATATATATAGAGATATGTATAGATATAGAGAGAGATATGAGAAATAACAGACGAAGTGTTTATTCATTAATATGATTGTACAGAGAGATACATCAAGAGACCCCTGACCCTCTTTATATAATAGAGGGTAGGGATAGATATCCTAGGAAAGCCCAAGATAGGTCCAATAATATCCTACAACACTCCCCCTTTGGATGTCTTGATTTCTTCGTCTTCATGCTGTCGATGTGAGTCGAGTTCATTCGCAGTGCTAAACACATAAAAACATTAGGGACGGAAAACCCAGTGTGGGACAAAACCGGTACCTAGGAGAAACTGTGTAGCCGAATGATATAGGCCGAAATTCTATGTAATTAACTAACCACAAAACAGCGTGCCTCATCAAAACCTTGCCAGAGCAAACCCAATGGGAAAATCACTGATCGAAGGAAAAAGAGTGCAACAGTGGTAGTAATAGGGAATCAACCACAAAACAGGTGTCTCATCAAAACCTTGCTAGAGTAAACCCAGTGGAAAAACCTCTAGTCGAAGGACAAAAGAGTACACAGTGGTAACAAGTATACAACAGGATACTCCCCATAATTTCGGTAATCTTAAGTGAGGTATGATGGGAACGTGTCTCGCTAAAAACCTTGCCAAGGAAAACCCAGTGGGAAAAAACCTTGGTCTAAAGACAAAAAGAGTACACGAGCATGCGACTGGATGCTCCCCCTCACTTGCACACGACAGGGTGCGAGAATTTCGACTAAGTAGTAATTAGTGCAATAAGCATTCACCTGGATGCTCCCCCTCACTTGCACACGACTGAGTTCAAAGATTTCATATTCCAAGAAAGAGAACAAGCATTCGACTTGATACCTCATTTACTTGCACACGACTGTATGCAAGAAAATATAACGTGGAATAAAACGAGCATTCGACAGGATGCTCTTAAACTTCATATGTGAAGATTTATTTTGACGATAAATGCTAAATAGCATAATGTAGTCATGTCTCTCTTAATCGATAACAACAAGTTGTCTTCTATGACAAGTGTTTTATCTGGATCGTGAGACAGAACATATGTAATTCAAATATGGCTAATACTAGCTCGAAGCCATATACACTCTCTAGTCGTCTCATAGAACACGAATAGATCAGAGTGATTTGTTTGGAGTCATTCCAAGACCTCCAAGATATCGCCTTATTCCTAATGGCAAAGACATACCATGTTAGGAATATCCCTTATGCGGGTCTGATAAGTAACCAGCATCGGTATAACCGAAAAAGGGTTGCGTTAATTCGAGTATCGAAGGGGGTAGGTACACTCGATGATGCAAAATGGGATAAGACAAGCCCTCATCCACAGTTACCTTAAGGTAATGGGAAAATGTCTTTTATGCCATTTCAATGGCAGCGTGTTAGCGCGATGCTGTGTCGAGCTATACCATTCACAGCAGACGAGATGTTCGTCCTAGCACATTAGACCAAGTACAATAATGCACTTATTGTACTTAGATATGAACATCATAGTTCAATATCTCTTCATCGTCATATCAGGGACAGACTAGGTCTATATCAATGTTTAGTGATCGAACGATCATGGGAGAATCTGACGACTTAGCGTCATGATGACTAAAACATCATAACACCTTCTGGGTGTAGTCTGAATCATGAACTTAGATTCAATCTTTATGGGACTCGATCATCAGGCCGAGTCACTACCGTGTCTTCCCAAGATCCTTCATCTCGAAGGCAAATCCAAAAATGGATCGCGTAATAAAAACGCAAGGGCATAATACTTGTTCAAGTATCCCAAGCTAATCAAGTACTCACTTAGGCGGTATACCACATCCGCTCGGATTATATTAATCCATATAGTGAACGTCTCAGTCAATTGAGATCGTGTTCCGTGGTCAGGAACTACTTGATTCAAGCACATGAAGTCACACAGGGACCTTCATTTATATCTCTTTGTCTAAATTCTCATAGAGATAAAACAGTGACCACAATCAAATGGCTGCATACTCAGTTTTTCGGAAACTACTAAACTGGTAAAGTAGGGGATTGTTATATTGTCCATTACGAGGAAATCAACCATCTCGTAATCAATTCCAAGGTGTGAGAGAAGCCTTGCGCTACTAGGCGAGCATTCTACAATCTCATTATTCTCATCACTTTTCCTTACGAATAACCAAATAAACGAACTCGTTTAACATTGGTGGTGTTGGAGCTACAGGTCCGAACACACTTTCGCTAAGGAGTCTACTTGGATTGCAAGTTTCCATTAGTCCAGTGTATTCTACGTTGACTTCAGGCAACGGTACATGATTCCCTGTCATAATTTGTTCATATTATCAGTCGTCACCGAATATATGAACAAGTAATCAATGACAGTCTCGTTTCGCTTCAATATCGTCTAAGATATCATGATCGACAGATATTTCGAGATTCTTAGGATGAGGAGGAAATCACACATCTCCTTGATCCTTTATAATCTCGTGCGATAAACGAGTTTCAGTTCACCACCTCTGGGGCTGAACGAATTTAGAACCGGTCAACTTCCTCATATCTTGGGAAGGACGAGAGACCGACGGCTGACGGCAGCGTCCTTTGCTTGGCGGGTTCGGCCAAAGCAACGTGTTACGACAAGAACACGGCGTCCGACAGGGACGTATATCCTTGCAAGCATTTTGCAGCAGGTATAAATGATCTCGTGACATCTCATAAAGTCATTAAATGCATCTGGCATTTAGTTAGACTTGAGGGAGTCTATGCACTTACTTATCACTAAGTGCAGTTTTGGGGATCAAGCTAAGACTAAGTGGGTTATGCCACATTATTTCACGTCTTTCCTTATCAACGGTAACGTGCAAATCTCCCCCTAACGACGGGGAGAACAGTCTTAGCGATGCCATATTCGCATATCATGCGGTAAAGAGATCGCTTGCCAAGGTTACTCTATCAAATGATAGGCATGAGATTCATAATCGACTTATGTTCCCTTCAGAGGTCCATATTTTGAACGCTATAGTGGCTCAATCAAAATATTAATTAATCACTCTAAACACGCGTTAATATGAGACTTCTGGCTCATAACCAGTAACCAGCTGGTACGCATATGGTGTTTGAGTGTCTATGGCCTCATAACGGACCAATACAGCAAAATAGCATAACCCCACACGGAAATATAAATCTTGGTGCGCAAGACCAAGGAATACGTGCAATCATTTGCAGTCGCATCATCAAACTTTTCGTGAGTCCATTTGGGTCTGAACATAATCGACATGATGTTCAATTTGAATTTCCAGACTCAAGTAATTCAAATCGAAATTTCGATTTTTTTACTCTTCGGAATTATCAAGTCGACTAGACTTTTCAGGATAATCCGGATCATGAGCCATCAACTTAATGATAGAGCTAGAAGTTTAGGAAATGCTACATTTCTGTGGACAACAATAATCATGTGACCTTATTGTCGATGCATCAACCATAACCATCAACCATAACTCACCGGGGAAATTCTTATCCAATAACAGATGGGCGATAAAGGAACATGGTGAATATAAATTCACGATACAGCTTATGAATACAATTTTCAAGCTAGTATTTTTGGTGAATTATTGCTCCAATATGTCAATTTCAGACATTTTTTCACCATAGACGTCATCACGTCTCAAATGTGGCGGCGGAATAAAATCAACGCATTAGCATTCATCCTGATGGTAACAACAAACTCGTGTTTTACTCATCAAAGATGGCATCCAAAAAAAAATTTGGGCATCACATTTTCACACATCAGGGTGAGTAACATGTGGCGACGGATTAAAATCAACGTTTAAACAGTCATTTCGCAAGTATGTTTTTACGATTTTTCTCATCATAGATGGCATCCAACATGTGTTGGGAGTTCTGGATTATTTATCATATAAAACGACTGGTTTATATGTTTATGCTTTGCATAAGCACAAACGTTTTTCCGAAACGACAGGTTCGAAAACATTAGTTTTGCTTCTCATGTGAATCGGTTCTCATTGATCGAACGACGGGTCGATACTGAAACACCAATTCGGCAAAACATACATCACTATATAAACACACTCGGGGAAATTATTATTTAGTCAACCCTTTTCGGTCGCTCTACTTGAAAAACGACCAGGAAAGACGGTGAGGGTGGAGGGCACGAATGCCACTTAAAACCCGACCTCATTAGGATATCGACTCCCGCCTATATCTTTCCTAGACATCGTATCCAAATAGGTGAGTATAGTTGGGGAGGATTCATAATTTTTCCAACTTAAATGTGAAAATATGTGATTTCGCAAATTACCATATTTTACACAAGTGTACATGGCAGTAAATAAATACATAGATCGTACATTCCGCACGGTATGTTGGTGAAGATCGATATAGCAAAATCTTAAAAAAACCAGGATAAACCTCAAGGTTTATATTGTACCCAATATCCGTGCGTTTACCCAAAATCTCCAATATCCGCGAGTGTATATCTTAGTCTCCGCGAGCAAAGTGCTGATAACGTGTTGTGTGACATATTAGCTCGTTATAGATATATATAAAGATATGTATAGATATAGAGAGAGGTATGAGAAATAACAGACGAAGTGTTTATTCATTAATATGATTGTACAGAGAGATACATCAAGAGACCACTGACCCTCTTTATATAATAAATGGTAGGGATAGATATGCTAGTAAAGCCCAAGATAGGTCCAATAATATCCTACGACACATCACATTTTCAAAATGTTTTCTTATATTTTTAAACTCTATATACCTAGTGCTGTAAACTTTAAATAACAAATTGTTATGTACTTTCGAAAGTTTATAACAAGAAACATTCAACAGTTTTGTGCTGTATACCACTTGGGTATCCGCTGTGATTAAAATGTACATATCAACTGGTATGTTGTAAAGTTTTGTCTAACATGTTTAGTAAAAAAACTTGAGCAGTCAAAATTAATACGATATTTCCATCGTAAATGAATAAATGGAGACCGAGTCTTCTTGGGAAAAATAATTTGGGGGATTGTTAACCAAGTAACAACACTATTTGGAAGAAATGAGTAGTATTTCACTTAATTTAGGAATGAGATTTTTGGGTCATTCCGGTACCGTCTAGTTGTTAGTAGACCCGGAAAATTTTGCAACTCAGGATTTTTTTTAAAGATCACTACAGTGTCATGGGTGATTAGGCAACATGGGTGCCCGACCCATTAATTGGCTATATGGTCTGGTCCGGTCCGGTTGGAATACCATAGGCTTAAAAAATCTTTGGTTCCCTTGTCCCGTATTGTTTGGAATAACAAGTATTCTCCAAATTTTTCCTTCATATTTTGGCTTGCTTCTTTGAATATAGACTCTCGACGTTTGATTGCTTTCAAAGAATGGGTTTAACTCGATTGAATGTGTATTGCCTATGTAAATAGAATTCGGAGTCACGGGACCATCTTTTTTCCCCCAATTAATATAGCCGTATTTGGGCTACTCTCCTTGGAAAATCCAGATTTAGAGTGAGCAAAGGTGATTGAACTATTGGGTAGTGTGGGCCGAAACTCATTGTAAAGAAAAGCCGATTGTGGCCGCTTTGACTAAGTTTCTTTTCGTAAGTGCGACAGTATTTCATATGGATAGAATTTAATGCAAGATTCATCGAAATCCAATAAATCATTGGGATCAATCATTTAGGCTCTAATCAGTTGCGTTATAAGCAATGTGTGTATAACTTTTGTCTAGGATGGCTTTAAATAATTATTTTGGCTTAAAACCTGTAATTAATAGCAGCTGTGTAGGGAGGATGTAGCTCCCATGTTTGGTTTGTGACTTTTTGGCAGTTGCTTATAAGCTGTCATGATTTGCTTGTAATTCTGGGTTTGGTCCCAACCTTTAATGAAATACGGGTACCGGCCCTTTAATGAAAAAAAAAACTTGTGCTCTAATTAATTTGGTCTGTTTTAGTTTGACTCACATTTATAGGGAGAAGAACAATGTGGGTGATCAGCTAGCAAAATTGGGATAAAAAATGCACACTGAAACTTACCTAAACTTGATGGAATTACCAAGAAATGTATACGCAGCACAAGTGCTTGATCTGTCTGGATTGCCAAATTTCAGGATGTATATATGGAGGCTCATAGCCAATTTCTTCTTCCTTGGAAAATTCTCCATCAACTTCGGAATTCGCCTATTAATGATAGCACGATATGGTGTCCAACTAAAATGGGCCATTTCAAAGGCGTACTGCAGATTTCTTATGGATGGTGGTGCTAAAAGATTATGTTACTGGATTTCCTAAAGAATCTGATATGGTTTTGAAAACTTCAAGCATAAGACTGGAGCTTCCAGAAGAGGGGCATTGCTTGTTAAGAATATGTATCTATCGTGTGATCCTTATACGATTAGTCGCATGAGGGATATCAAGGACAGCTATGTTCAATCTTTCACTCCTGGCTCTCCTATAACCGGACATGCTGCATCTGGTGCTGTTGGTTAACTTGTGGGGCAGTTTGCAAAAACTACTTGGCTGCCATGTCGTCGGAAGTGCTGGATCGAAAGAAAAAGTACCCTCCTTGACCTGCAATTTTTGTAAAAAAATCACAAAAACATATCTGCCTATAATATGTTTCCACCAATTCCCGATGATCTACCGAAAACGTGTTCTCTACTTGAGCAAAATTACCAATATATATGTTGATCTGCTAAAGAACAAATTCGGGTTTGATGAAGCTTTTAACTATAAAGAGGAGCAAAGTTTGTATGCGGCTTTGAAAAGGATGTCTTTGTAGGGGCAACTGAAAACTCGACAATCATGATCGAGTGGGCTATGGTGGAAATGATGAAAAATCCAAGAATATTGCAGAAAGCACAAACAGAAATAAGAGAAGCTCTAAGCGGAAAGGCAACAGTTGAAGAGACCGATCTTCATAAATTTAAGTACATGAAAATGGTTATCAAGGAGAGTCTGAGGTTTCATCCACCAACTCCATTGCTAGTTCCGCACGAGTCCATGGAGAACTGTATAATTAATGGGTACACAATCCCAGCTAAAACTAGAACAATGATCAATTATTGGGCGATATCGAGAGACCCTCTAAGTTGGGAAAACCCCGATGTTTTCATGCCTGAGAGATTTGAAGCTGAAAAATCAGCTGATTTTAAGGGCAGATGGGATCAAACACTAACACAAGGGAAGCAAACCACAGTAACAAGACAGTACCCACATCCCCGGAAGTGTAAAATGGGCATCCAAGCATGAAGACCTTATCTGGTAGTATGGTGGGAGGAACCAAAATAACACAGGAAATGTTGGATTTCTGTGCTTGCGAAAAGATCTATCCTGATGTTGAAGTTGTACCGATTGAAAAGGCGAATGAAGCTCTCGAGAGGCTGATCAAGAGAGATGTGAAATTTCGCTTTGTTATCGATATCGAGAACTCCCTTAAGTGAATTTGCTCAACTTTAGAGGGAGGACAACTACGCATGTCTGTGTTTGTCATCTATCCCAAGATTCCCAACTATAATAAGCATTATATTCCACAAAGGCTTTTCTGAATCTTCTTCTGCTTCATTAGTTTAGATTTGTAATTTGTTGTTGTTAAGTCATGTAATTTCATATACATAAAAGATCGCTTACTTGTTGCGTCTTTATTTCCAATTGTAAACATCTTACATCAGTAATATATTGGCGTTGTTTAAAAATAAAATAAAAATAAATTAGAATTTTTTGTTATATTTAGCCTTAACAAGTTTAGAAACGTTATTTGTATAATGCTAGTAATAGTTTGATCAAGTTAGCGTACGTGGAGCCTCGATTCCCATTTTCTACGGGAAGATCTACCGCGTACACAACGAAACGAATTATGTAGCCGGACATTTTAAACTTTCATAATATACGCTTACTTTACAAGTAAAAAATAAAATCAACAACATGCCATGCAATTCGACACTAAATATTTTGGACAACTACTTATCTTCCTCAGCCTTAGCAAATGTACAAATAATAGGTAAGTTTTTCAAGTGAAGTAAACGCGTTGCAAAAATTAAAGCGTTGTAGTGATAGCTAATGAAGGTTTTGATTTATACAAATATTGAAGCCAATTTTGATTTAAAAAAGTGATGTTTTTCAAGTATTAACATAGCGGTTTTTTCTCGCATTTTAGGATATTGTAGGCCTCTTATCGAAGTTGTTCTTATTGATTCTGATATCTTGTAATTACTTTACCTTTTATGTGAACATAATGTTCAACATGAGGGCTTGGTCCATGTAAATGATTTTGTTTTGGTTTAATACAAGTTGAGCCTGTCTTGATTAAAAAAAAAAAGGTATAGCATGAGTAATTGTGTAGTTGTTACCACAGCAGTAGATATATATATATAATAGATATGAGATTATAACTAAATCCACAATAACCTGTCATAGATATTCCAATTATCACAAAGTAATCAAAGTCATGCAGTAGGGCTATTTTTTTTTGTCCCTTCTTGCAAGCATATTTCAAAATAACGCCAAAAATTATCTGTCTAAAATGGAACATGTTCATATTCATCGAATTATATTCTGTCATTTCTAAGGAACTCGAGAGATTTTATCTAATAAAGAAAGAGAAATTATATACAAGGTTCACAAATACTGACCACTGGTTGTTAGGGCAGATGCACATTTTGAACTTAATTCGTACTAAGTAGTAGTCATTACTGAACAAGATACTATAGACAAATTGAGTCCCCAAACAATAAGATTAATACATATTTAGTACATAGATAGAACACGAATTTACTTCATTACTAGTAGATTATTCTAATATGACGCAGATTTGATTTCAACGCATCGCGTCACTAGAAGAATAACACCTACGTCCAAGACGATTTTTTCACCTGGCATTTCTCTTTTTCAGATGGATTATGGATAAGAACAGTTGTTTTGAAAACTTTCCATTCAATGTAAATATAAGTTGTAATCAATATTTCCGAGTGCTAAATAAATCGTCTTCACCATCTGGCTTATCAAATCGCCCTTGTCCAGCAATGAAACAAGCAAACAAGTCCTTATCCAAGTGATGATGATTATATTTTTCCAAACTTATAGAAGTCCCAACTTCATCACAAGAATTTGAAATTGAGGGTATGGAAGAATTATAGCCGGCATTATTAAACAAAATCAACATTTGCTTAGCCTTATCCAACTCTTGTGTTAGCCTCTCAACTTCTCTACCAAGCCTTTCATTATCAAATAAAACATTTTGTAGCTTCTTTTCTAGGGTTTTATACTCTACCTCGAGGGTCTGATTTTTCCACCGTGCACGCTTGTTTTGGTACCATATTGCAATTTGCCTAGGTGGTAAGCCGAGTTCTTGTGACAACTGCAACTTTCTATCGGAATCGAGCTTGTTATTGAAGCTAAAACTTGCCTCCAAGAGACGTATTTGTTCCGGTGTAAGCCTCTTATTGTTGAACTTTTGTTGGTGTTTTCTGATAGGTGATTTAGAATAATCCATTACAACATCTGCAATTGATGTGTTCTCTCTAAGAAATGATTATTGAAAAGTTATATAGGAGTTTTGGGTTATGTTAAGAAATAAGAGCTATCATTATCATTACAGACGTGGTCATCACATGGACATGGTCTACCAGTGACATTTTGTATGCAAGTATAAGTAAATTATAAAATTTGGTTAGATGTCCAAAAGTATGGGCTAAGACATTATACAAAGCATAACAGCTTTTTTGGGAATTTAATAATTCTACAGGGTCATAGTTTTTGTAATGTATTACTATTGCATACAAACAAAACAAATGAACAATGATGAAAGAGGTCAAAACAGAAACCACTTCCTCCGTTCCTTGTCCTTTACGAAATTACGTGTAATTTTAACCGCTTATAACATGTATCAAAATTGTCGAAATGAAAAATTTCAAAATTGAATCATATAATTTAATGTTTGAACAATACGTTTAACTTTTGAAAATTTTCATTCCGACAATTTTAATACAAGTTATTGACCGGTCAAAATTACACGTAATTTCGTAATAGATAATTAGTATACTGTTATCATGGTAGTTCTACACTTGCTTTCATATACAGTTTGTAATTCTCAAATGTGAAAGATGACTTTAGTTTCAACTTTCAATTATGTACCAGAGATCTTATCGCGTCTGATTGAAAAACACTCCTTTATAGGAGTATGAGCAATTACATCATAAATTGGATAATGCACATGTTTACTAGCTATATATATTTAGTAAAAGTATAAACTCATTTAGCAAATTTTGTGCATGAGCTTCTATTTTGTCAAATTTAATTTGTAATAACTTAGCACATATGCTACTATAATTTGATGAGATACCAAATTACTATATACTTTTGTATCAATATTATCTTACTCTCGCATATTATCTTTATGCCACAATACTAAGAGTATGTATATATATATACTATACGTACGCTAATAGTTATGACCCAGATAGTTTAGTTAGAAAAAACATTTTTGTGTATTTTTTTTCGTGGTGAAGCTATAAATTCCATGTATTACTTATTTTGGAAAAAGCTACATGGTTGAAGTAACATTTTTTTCGATTTTTCTTTTCGGTTGATAATTTATTGCCATATGTCGTGGAAGATTCATGATTTTTTCTCCGGAACATTTTGAAGCATCCTATAAAAGGCAACTTAACGGAATATAAAAGTTTCGAGTTTAAAAAATATATGGATCGATAATAGATAAATATATTATAAAAGTGATGTATTTTAGATAATCTGTTGGAAAGAATAAATTGTAAATTGATATTGCATTTAGAAAATTTCCTATGGAGAGATACATCATATAAAATCTCTACCTGTGAGCATATTTAAATGCATCTTCCCCGAATTGAAAATACATTTCTTTTTTTTTTAACCATGAAAATTGTACATTAATTTCATAACTAATGAATATAGTATATTTAAGAAGTCCAAATCTTATTCCTGTTACCTACGTCTTGTATACATGAAGAGTACCATATCATGTCGTTTGGAGAGGGTTAATTGTCCCTACAAAAACCATCCACGTTAGTCTTTTCTTAATTACTTTTATCTTCAATTCTTATTTTATACATTTCCATCTAATCACCTCAAGTTGTTTGTTGAGCTTTCATCATTCACGTTCTACTTTGGGCAACTGGCCAAGTAGATCTAGTACTAGAGTGCATGAACATAAAACTTTGAATAAAGATAAATGCATGTATTAAACCTAATATATCAATATTATACATGTTCCCATCCTCCTGACTTCTAGGACTCGGTTCCGTTCGATCCGATTCGATTTTTAGTAAAACCGAAACCGAAATCGAAATCGAGTATATTTTTCGGTTTCGGTCTTTTTATTTTTGGATTGAACCGGACCGGTTTTTTCGGTCTAGTTTCGGTTTTTTTTGGTTATTTTCCGGGGTTTTTTTTATTTTCCGATCTTTTTCGGTTTTTTTCGGTCTTTTTCGGTTTTGGTCTTTTTCAATTCGGTTTTACTGAAAACCGAAACCGACCCGGATTTTTTTCGGTTTTTCGGTTTCAGTGTTTTTCGCTTTTTTTCGATTCAGTTATCGGTTCGGTTCGGTTTTTCCGGTTTTTTATCCGGCTCTACTGGCTCCTACCTAAACTAGTATTTTCTAAAAATAATAAGTAAATGGTGATAAGTTTAAAAAAAGCAATGTTTCACTAAAAATAGTTAAAAACGATATTTAACATCTTTTATTTTTTTTATTTCACTCAATTTACTAATTGATGTAAATTTTGGAACCACGGATTAAGGGATTCCTAGCTTAGCCCGTGTATAAACAGAGAACTTAGAATAAAGATAAATGCATGCATTAACCTAATATATCACAATAATATTATACATGTTCGGATGTTCCTATCCTCCTACCTAAACTAGTATTTTCTAAAAATAATAAGTAAATGAGGATAAGTTTACAGAAAACGATGTTTCTTGATTAATACGGTCAATATCGGGCCCATAAATTTAAATGCTTTTTGGCTCTATAGACTTATGTGGTTTGACTCACTGTTTGCAAGATTAAATATTTGAGAAGCAATGATTATGGTTAATGGCTAATCAGCAAAGATCGTATTTATATGAGTGTAAAGTAAAAATAAATAGAAATTATAACTGTGGATATAATCCATAACATTTCCAATGTAGTGTTAAAACTAGAACCCCAATCAAAAGCCAGAAACCTACCGTTTCGTATATCAGTATATGAAAGAAACTTTTAAAGAATGTTTGTTGAAACTTAAAAATAAAAAAACATTACAAATTTACAACATGATCCACATTCCTTTATAACAGTCTTAATTTAAAGTAGATGTTATTAATTAGATTCTAAATATTCTATCTCATTTCTCTTTCCCCTTCCGTGCCTATTTACTTATTTTATTCAAAAAAAATTCTAAAAAATTTAAAAAAAATTGTACAATTACTATAATACAGTATCAATACATTCCAATAATTATTTTTTAAAAAAATCCACACAAAACTTATTTTGGAATAAATGTATAAATTAGTGTAAATTAAACATTAAATATTAAAAAAATTGTCTAAAACAATATTATGTTTAAATGTTTTAAAATTTGAATACAATATAATATAAAAGTTTATAAAGTTACGGTATAATTTGTGAAAATTTAAAATTTAAGTGAAAATAAGAAAGGAAACACGAAAAGGCTAGAGATAGAGAAGAGATGATATAAGATATGGATTCTATTAATTATCATACTAATCCCATCGCTTTCTTATCATGACTCATGAGAAATTCGCACATATTCGCTCATGTCTATTTCAAAGGAAAATAATTCATTTCTTAAATAGTAGTATATATATACTATCTAATTATAGAAAGTTTGTTCTAAAAATTCAAGAGCTCAGATTATAACCACCAAAACTTTGGAAATAGACTTGTACAATCACGACATATATAAAAATATTTATCGATGATAATTTGCATCTTCCTCGAAAGACATTTCACCGATAATGGATCATGCTCAGTTCACGTGAAGCCTTATGTAAAAACCCAGATTTTTGTAGGAAAATGCCGGTGTAAAGATAAAGTATTGTCCCACATCGACTAGATATGTGAGTATATATATGGTACATAAGTTAATAAAATCTTCTTATTATCACCAATGCCTTTTAAAGCCATGCGGTTCGAGAAACGAGAACGAAATCGACCAAAACGGACAATATTGGTGGTAGTAATTAAGCAGATGGTGGCGGTATGGTTAGAGGAACGAGTCGTTACAATTGGTATCAGAGTCGCTATCTAGCCGATGATGTGTGAACCACCCCCGAAAGGAGGCATGCCCGAGAAGGACATCGTGCCTGAAGGGGTGAAGAGTGTAAAAAGCCGGATTTTTATAGGAAAATACCGGTGTAAAGAGAAAGTATTATCCCATGTTAGGACCATGTAAATGGTCTAATAAGTCTGTATTGTCTATTGTATTATGACAAGGTATTTTGAGCATTTTATTAATTTAGCAGCTTGTTGATTTAACAGATCAACCTAATGTGATTATGTATCAAGCATGATATGTTTCTATACATATCTAGTTTAGCTTGTTGATTTAACAGATCAACCTAATGTGATTATGTATCAAGCATGATATGTTTCTATACATATCTAGTTTGTTATCTAATGAATATCTTCTTAAAGAGTCTGCTTATTATCCTTCCTTGTTTCTTGGATTATGATTGAAACTACTAATCTTATTTGATAAGGATAATCTTTATCTTGCCTTTATTTATGTTGATATCTTAACCCAGTACAGGTTTGGCCGAAAGTTCCTTTAAAGTCTTTCCAAACATATTGGCCGAATTTAAGGAAAAGATAAAGACCAGTCTATTTGCAATATCTGGTCAAAAAGATTTGAATGTCGTATGAAGATAATTGAAGACCGAAGATAGTTGTTCCCTTATAAATAAAGTGTTAGTTATTTATGAAAAGTATGTGTTCTAAACTTAAAAAGAACTCTACTATATTCGACACGTCAGAAACAACAACTTTATAAGATTAATGGCGGGATGCTATTAATCATTTGAGTGATAGCTCTTTAGTAATAGCAATATAGTGATAGGCAGAAAATCAAGAGGGAGTCTGTGAGTTTTCATAAGTCTTGAGTCATATATTGTAAGCTTGAAATAGTATCATAAATCTGGGTGAGTGCCTCAGAGACGTAGCCCAAAGTTCTGGGTGAACTCTGTTTAAAAACGTGCGTGTGAATTTACTTTCAAGTACGTTTTTATTCTGAGTTATATTCATCTTTAAAGTTCGGTTAGAACCGTGGTTACAACTGCAGTTATAACCTCAGTTCTAACTGAACAGCATAACAGCAATCAGAACAGCGAAGTCGGAATTTCATCCCACATCGGCTAGACATGTGAGTAGCTATATGATATATAAGTTAAGAAAACCTTTTTTACTATCACCAATGTCTTTTAAAGCCGTGTGACCCGAGAAGCAAGAACGAAATCGGGCCAAATCGGACAGTATTGGTGACAATAAGCAGATAGTGACGGTCTGATCAGAAATACGGGTCCTTACACCTTAACTGTACCAAGTCATGAGTTGGACGGGGATATAGTATATACACTTGATGTAATTCTTCCTAATTTATCAGTGGGAGATCTTTTGCAGCTGATACAAATTAATTTACGATGCTAGATCACACTCATATGTTTTTAATTTACGCATGTTTGCTAACACTAATTTATAATGTTTTGCTCAACTCAACTAGCAATTTTCTAACCGTATAGAAGTGAAATTTAAATTTTTGGCTTATATATGTACTTTCATATAGATGCTCCTTAACTGTGACAAGGAGAAATCTCTAGCAATTATATATGTTTCGTACTTTTAACTTGAGTAACAACGCTTTTGTATCAAAATTAACTTTAATAAAATGGGATTTATTGATAAATATAAGATTGAGGGTGTGACAACTAAAAATAAAGTTGATTTAGTAATGATTGAAAATCATCACAAATTTAAAAATCGGTCACAAATCGAATAAATCATAACAAAGACATCAAATAAATCGTCAATAAACAACTAGTCACAAAGTACTCGGTCATTATTACGATCAATTTTCATACATGGACTTATTTAGAATGAAGATGCCAGTGTGTGACTAAAATGGTAATTAATTTCCACAATATTATAGTAACTCAGTGGAACTAGGAAGATCCAAATGTGTCTCTCAAACACTAAACAAAATATGTCAGTTTAACATCAGAACGTCTGTTACTAAACTGATGGTAAAATGATTGTCGTTAAATTTATCAACAGTTTTTTTTTGTTAAACTGTTACTAAAATTTATCGACACTTACTTTACGATCAGTTTTTAAAAAATAAACTGTTATCATCTTTAACTTTTCTTGTAGTGAAATATATAGATACCAGATATGATACCATTCTTCAATAAGCCAGGATAATGCAACTTCTTTTTGTGTTATATTGTAATTTCCCTTTGTAATTTGATGTCGCTAACAAGGCCTTTAATTTCTAAAAATAAATAAATAGTGATTAGTTGTTTAATTGGACCCACAAATCTTGTATAAGACCACAAAACTAGCTTATTCATTGGCCGGATATCACTTCAAACGGAGCCCCCTATATAAGCGTATTTAGAATCAAACCTATTTATTGTGGAAACGGAGTGGTAACAATTTTTTGCAGCAATAATTGCAGCAATACCTCATCTCTATCGTCCATTACTAATCAAAGCCCACGATTTGATTGTCCCATTTATTGATGTACTGCATATTATTAGTAATTATTTATTAAGTCCCTCTCATTTTTCCTGTAATTACTACGCCCTCTCACTTCTTACTTCTTTTTCTTCCAAATTAAAACACATTATTGCAAAGTTGCATCTTTCAATTAATTCGAAGTTAAAAAAACCCAATTGAAAATCTGTACTCCAAATCTGTTCCAAATATTCTTTTAATTTTTTTCCTTTTCTTTAACAATTCTCCTTAGAACTTTATCAAACATGCCGCGGGATTCCTTTGAAATTAAGTCAATATTTTCCATCAAATTTTACCATGGCGTTTAAGGAAAATAAAACATACAACTTTTCAAGTCTAATTATTAAAAAGTACAAACCAAAACTTTTATTTTCATAACATACAACTCTAATAAATGTGTAATTGTATGTTTATATGTTTTGTGAAGAAACTTTTAAGTGTTATATGTTTTGTTAATATATCTTGTTTAATTGTATGTTTTGAGCATTGACCAATAGTTTATCACTTTAACACAATCACACTATCTTAACAAACAATTTAGCAAGCAAGCAAAACAAAAATAACCATGTAACTTATTACATTGTCCAAAGTAAAATGTTATCTTTCATTTTTTTTTTCTGAGTAACTTTAACCGAGCACAAGTTAACGAGGTCACCGTATGGATCATATACAAACAGTAAAATCCACACACATAGCCCCGTCGCACAAAGTATATATGTATGCAACATTTGGGTGTTCTCTCCAACACAAGTGCAACTTTTTCCCAATCTCCTTAATTTTCTGTTAATCATTTTGTTCTGTGAACCAATAAAAGCAAATATATCGTTTAGACTTATATTTTTGTTTTTTATAAAAGTGTTGATCAACATATATATTAGATATGTTTAGTACTCCGTATTTGCCTCCAGGGTTCAGGTTTCATCCCACAGATGCAGAACTCATTATCTACTATATGAAGAAGAAGGTTTCTACACCATCTAGTCCCCATGTTTCTATTATCGCGGATATCGATCTCTACAAATTCAATCCTTGGGAACTCCCTGGTACTAAACCAAGTCTTCTACCTTTTAAACATGTGCATTTTGTTATTAAACTATACATGACAAAGGGGGAAAATCCATATCAACAGGTTACTAACACATATACAACTAATTTCAAGACAACATGGATGAGTTCACACCTTCTTTAGTTTTTATCCGGATAAACAAAAAAAATGATATGTTTCTTGGCATTAAAAATTTTCCGGAGTGTTGTAAACTTCTTTGTAACACTTCATTTGTATCAAATTTACAGCCAAAGCTTTGTTTGGAGATACTGAATGGTTCTTCTTCACCCCAAGGGATAGGAAGTATCCGAATGGAGCACGTCCGAACAGAACCGCAGGATGTGGTTATTGGAAAGCCACTGGAACAGATAAGTCGATCCTTAACTCAGGGGGATTGCAATGCATTGGAGTTAAAAAGGCTCTTGTTTTCTACAAAGGCCGTCCCCCTAAGGGTGTAAAAACCGATTGGGTGATGCATGAGTATAGACTTCTTGACGATAATAACACGGTCCAAAGGATGAGGGGTTCTATGAGGGTAAGCTCCTAGTCACGTACGTTGTTTAATAATTATTGTATAAAACTTTGGTTTCTTGATATTAAAATATAGTTTTAGGATAAGTAAGGTCAGTGATAACGACAACGGCCTTGGTTTCATGCATTTGAGTGTATCTACTTCGTAGAGAAAAACAAGGCTTCACCTTGCTAAGATTGGTCTGCAGTTGTAATAGTTGGCGCTTTTCTTTTTCCTTCAAGAGTAGTATTATTCTTCAAGTATATGACTAAGTTGCAGTACCTTTGGACTAGACTAAGAAAATAAGTAATTAAGTAATTATTTGCAATACTAGTTGAATTGTGCAGTATACTGGAACTGAATTTATATAACTGTCATATTGTGCTTATAGTTCCTTATAAACCTAATTGTCAGAGCCGGCAGTGTCACAAAATTACAATCGATAATAGGTAGTCAGTTATTCCGGCCATTGTTTCGTTCAAAGCTTGACCTGGTTCATAATCAGGGTCTTGAATTCTCAACTTCATATACATCCTTTTTAATGAAACTATTATGTTTTCTTATTTTAATAAATTAAATTTGTAGTAATATATGCATATCCTTGGTTTCTTCAATGTTATAGTTGGATGATTGGGTACTTTGCCGAGTTCGTGAAAAGAACACTACCCCAAGACAAAATGGAGAAACATTGGAGGATCAAAACACTTTAAATTACATTCCACAGCTTAGTATCCCACTATCTTGCAATATACAAATCTTGAAAAAGAACAGCTCCATAGTCTCTCCTAATGAAATTAGGGCTTACGACTCAGAAATCTCAAAAAATAGCCGAGGAATTGATGAACAAACAAAAAATTACTCTTTCAACATGAGAGGGTTCTCTAACCCTTCTCCGAATACAGATACGAGTTCTCATTCTTATGATGAAATGAGGTCTCCTCTTGAAGATGTTTTCAAGTCCCTGAAGAGAGCTCATTCCGTGGTTTCGTTTGGTCATGAAGAATTTCATTTATCACCAAACAAGAAATTACATGGCCTCTCCCAAGAAAACATATTCTGATCCAAGTTCGTGAAAACGGCTTGTTTTTCGGTGTTGACAGTTAATAGATCAATATATATAACCTTTCTGTGTATTAATATTTTTTTCTTCTACTGTTATTACATTTCGGAGGGTGAGGGGAGATAAGAATTTAAATGTTGGAATATGGTTTGTATTTATTTAATTGGTGTGGGATAGAAAGGAAAACTATGTGCTCAATCAGCGCTCATTATCTGTGTAAATGAAAATTAATGTTTACTTTGACGTGCTAATCCACTTGTTGATCGTTGGACTATTAAGTATAGAGCTCGGGTCAATATCTTTTCAACAAATTTAGCATAAACTCTGAAGAAAAAAGAAAAAAAGAGTTGTTTTCAATCCTTGTATTGGTCTTCTCTCTGCCAGGGTTCTAAGGTATCGTGTGACACGCTATGGATGACTAAAAATAACTTAGGAACTTATTTCAAAAGGTAGATTTAAAGTAGAAAGCTGTACCAATATTACTGCATGGAAGGGGATTAAGTTTGATGATTTAATGCATAATGTGATGTGAGAAGAAGTAAAAGCTAATCATCTGAGATTTGGGAGCATTGAGGGGGTTAACTGTATACTAGCCTAATACATGGCATTTAGAATTAGTATAACCCTAAGAAATAACCTTGTAGATAACGTACAACAAGCCTTACCTGTTGTATTCTCTTGCATTCGAAAATAACACATACAGATAAGTGATTTGCATAAAGGAGGTACATAAACTTGAGCCCTAGACATTTAAGGATTGCCAATTTGCCATGCATACATGAGAAAGACTAATGTACAAATCCTTTCGGGTTCGTATTCAGGGATATACAGTAACAGTATGACAAAGGTGAATGGATCAAAGTCTTGAGTTTCAATGTTCCGATTGTAAGAAGATAACTTCTGAATGAAGAGGTAAAGAGAGGAAAGAAGTGCAATTATATAGGTCGATTGGTTAGCAAAACCCCGAGTATAACATTGCAGTTCAGAGTATAAAGTTATGCATTAATGCGACTTAATTGATCGATACTATAATTTATTATGAAATAATAGCGGGAAGATATGTTTATGAGTTGTATCATGAATGATTGGATATTCCCTCTTTAACACGCTTAATCATCATATTCCCAGGACCATGTCATAATCAACAAGGCTATGTTGTAGCCTAAGCAAGGTACAAATACGATAAACAAAACTGTTATTCTATTCGAGATTATTGTCACACACAAACTACAAGGTGGAAAGCAATTACATCATTATAGCCTGAACTTGCGTATGGACTAACTAAATACATGAATAAAATAAATTACAATAGCGACGTGTAATAAATACATACATTTTCTTTTCTATGACAAACAAAATCCACAACCTGGCATCATTTATGTTAAATCTCTCCTTCATGAACACGAGAAAGTATAAATCTCTCCTTCGCAAACACGAGAAAGTATAAATCTCTCCTTCACGAACACGAGAAAGTATAAATTGCTAGGGGATATTTTCTTCATGGAAAACTTGAAGCTGTTAGCTCCTAATTTTTCTCCGGGCTTTAGATTCTATCCAACTGACGAAGAGCTTATAATCCACTATTTGAAGAACAAAGTATTGTGTATTAAGAGCCCTAATGTTTCAATAATGGCTGATATTAATCTCTATAAGTTCAATCCTTGGGAACTTCCAAGTATATATTCTCTTTCTCCCTCTCTATAAATATACTACTATAATGTACAAAAAAAATTAGGCTATTAGTATAAACTTGTGTGTTGTCAAAATGTGTGTTTCGAAATGATGATATTTAGGATTCAGTTCAAAATGAGTGTTCAGTCATTAGTGATCAAGCAATGCTGTGAGGAGAACATTACGATATATCCATCCCACGAAAAGTTACAAGTCATAAATGCAGGCCAATATAGGTTTACACTCAATGCTGTGAGGAGAATGTGTTAATAGTTACACTTATCTTAGCATCTAGCAAGAGTACAGTTTATCGCGAATGTCCCTGCTTCTTGCATTGATACATAAAAAGCAGTATCGGTTTCTCCATCTGAATTTCCCAATTGTAGATAACTTATAGTCTTCATTTCCTGGTACTAATAAGTAATAACTGACACCATTTTGTTACCATAGGCAAGGCCTTGTTTGGTGAGAGTGAGTGGTTCTTCTTTAGCCCAAGAGACAGGTTTTACCCAAATGGTTCACGTCCAAACAGAACCGTAGTGTCTAGGTATTGGAAAACCACAGGTACAGATAAACCGATAATATCATGTGAAGGGGCGATATATATAGGCGTAAAGAAAGTACTTGTGTTCTACACAGGCCGCCCCCCAAAGGGCAAAAAAACAGATTGGATGATGTACGAATACAGGCTCCTTGATAAAGATAATTGTCCCTCTTCAAAGATTGTTGGATCAATGAGAGTAAGTTTTATCATACATGTAAATAGCAAGTTTTGTCTGTCAATTATTGTACCTTGAAATTTTTATCTTTCTATAATAGTGAGGTGAACCTACTAAAAAGTACAACACACCGATATTTTTGTTCATGCTCCGAAAGAAAACGCTGTAAAAATTTATATATAGAAAGATTTTATGAACCCTCCTAAAGAAGTAAGCCATTAATTATAAAAGTATCATGCAAAGATAGGCTTTTTATCAATTAATCCGCTTAGATCGAAAATATATGGAGATAAGTAGATTTGTCTTGTTATTTACTTATATGTAGTGTATTTCAATATACACAGTTACATGACTGGGTTTTATGCCGCATCCGCCAAAAAACCAACAAATCAATCCCGAGTAGAGTACCAAATGAATGCAACAAAAGCTCTGATCAGCTTAGTGAAGATTTTAAAGACACCATGTAAAATATGGACTTCAATTTGAAATATTTTGAATCGGTCCCCCAAAGAAGTGATGCCGTGGATCAGGAAATTGAGTCACTTTTTTCTGCAAGGGGCCTCTAACGGAGATTTTACTCTCAAAACAAACTTTTCTCCAACAACGAACGAAGGGAAATTATCTCATTTCTTTAGAGTAAGTTACGATTTATACATATAACCAAGACACATTTTCTCTGCCAGAAGTTGTCGAGAAATATCTGCGTTACCCTCGGGCACATTTGTACTACAAAGATCGTTAATTCATCCTCAATAAGTCCTTTTTAATTAGTTTGTTACAATAAATATGCAGGCATCATGGAAGTTCACAAAGTTGACATTTCTCTTAAAAGTAGATGTAGTTTGTTTTTTTAATACTGTCATTGTGTTCTTTTTATTCATTTCAATAAAAAAGATAAATTGATAAATCTATTTTCCCTTTCATTTGGAAGTCGCTTGAAGCATACACACAAAGTCCCAAACACTCCTAAATACAAAATTTAGGTATGCATTCAAATATCATTTTCGATTTATTTGAAATCGTTGGTGTGTAACTAATAAAAACAATGATATGATCACAGATAAAAGAACATATCATGTCGCAAATCTAATAGCATTGGGTACTATAGCCGCCTCGTGTGGCCGATTTACAGGGATTCTCTCAAAATATACATGTTTTTTTAATCGAAAAACACTACTATTTGTTAACAGTTATGTCACATGAAAGTAGCATTTCACTCATAAACTCCGTTCAGACTAAACTGTGAAAACAAATCAAGCGGCATATATACAAATTATGAAAGTCAAGTTTCGCATGTTCCGGTCTTTGCCTATAATTTTTTTTTTTTTAATTTAATGATGGGAAAAACCCATATTTTTATTTTATTAATTATTGCGTAAACAAAAATGCGAGTGAAAAACCCCCACAAAATGATTGAGCCAAAAGTGCTCCAATCAGTCAAGAACAGCATCAAAATTACATTACTTAAAACCTTTCGAATCAAAATAAAATAACTTGTAAATGGAAGGACTTGATACGTAATAATCTCAATATTTCTACAGATAATCCACGTGTCACTGTTTTCACATCTCATCTCAGATAGAAGACCGACAGTCTTTCTCTCTTCTACAACCTTTCCAACAATGGCGATTACGTCTTTGCCTATAAACAAAGACGTCTACGTACAATCAACTTGACCAAGCATGTCTATCATGAGTGAGCTTTTATGGCTTATATTGCCAACATTGGTGAATAATTTTGTGCTTCCAGGGCATAATTGCACAAAAAGAATAAAAACTAGGTTACTTTCTTTGAATTTGATTTGGATTAACATGCTACAATTTACTTTGTTTTGTTTACAATTTCACTCCATGGTTAGGTCAAAGATCTCTTTAATATTGTTTTCAGATCAGTAACGGATACAGATGGAAACTTTTTAACGAATAATATTGCAAGGGACTAATTAGAGTAGGTTAAACTATTTGTTATATTTTAAGTAATTCATCTAAGCTAGCGCCTTTATACAATTGAGTTTTTCTTAATCCAGTCATATCTCCGTTATTCAGAAATCAAACTCGTAATTTTGAAAACACACTCGTACTTTTCCCAAGTACGAGGCTTAACTTTTTCAAATTTGTTTACTTTTTCAAATTTTCCTATTATTTATCCCAAAAAGTATTCATATTTTTGTAAATTGCCTCTTTAGCATATTTCAATATTCTCCAATGCATCGGACAAAAACAATGATTTTTTTTATGAAAAAAAAAGTTTATTAAATATCACACGGAACAAATTACGATCAGAAATAGTTATCAGCTCAACACTAAAGAAAACAAGACTTTTATTATGACGTTGCTAAGTATTTACAGTAAAATTTCACTTTGTAATAGTGCAATATACAATATTCATGAATAAATTATTAAAAAAACGCTCAAAAATTTATTGTTTCTTTTGTGTAAAGTGACCTTTTAGGATAAAAAACATACAAGTTTTAAAAAAAGTCAACAAATTCAAAAAAAATGAAGCCTTATACCTGGAAAGTACGAATCTGTTTTTAAAATTACGAGGTGTATTAAGAAAAACTGTATAAATATTCTACCTTCATCTAATGAATCTAGTGTAGTCTAGATCTCTTCAATCGTACGTGTTAATTAGAGAATCTACGAAAGTATGCTTATAAATGATTTACTTCTTTAAACTATAGAGCTCCAAAGATTGCGAGATAAGATTGTTTTCGTACACAAAAAGGACATTATTATTATTAATATTATTATTATTATTATTTAAAAACGGTACAGAGTACATGTATGTATCTAATAATTGGTGGCTTTAGTGTACTCAAAAGTCTTACTTTCCAAGTCAGCCTTTTGTAAACAATGGTAATCTGACTATGCATTATATTTTCCTATACAGGTTTGGTGCTAAATTAGTTACTTCATCAACTATGCAATTATAAAATCTCATGTTCAGATCTTCTCAGGAAATTAAAAATAATAGTACAAGTTAGGTGTAAATTTTCAAAATTTGTAGAATTCTCCTTTTTACTTGCTCTATGAAGCATTTCAGGATAACTAATAACTATCCTAGTTACTATGAGAAAATGCAACTTCTTTTTTTACTGTTTTTTTTTTTTTTTTATCGGACCAACTTTTATTAGAATTTAAAAGTCTTACAATATTTTGGAAAGCGATAAATTACAACCGGAAACCGGTAATCAAGCCAATTAGAAAACTGGAGAAATGTGTTTTAAAAGAAACTTTATTTTGAAAAAACTTTGTTGATATTACCCTCACCTCTTATCATGTTTAAATAAACAAAACGAATGCGGATAAGCGAGGTTCATTAAAATTTAACTTGCCTATGCAGAGTTGTCTTATAACACATCGCAAATCACCAATCATATATTTTTTTTACATATAACTAATAGTGACAACCTTTGTAAGAAGTAAATAGAAAGGATGAAAAACACTTGCATATTAGTATGCTATAATTATTTTGACTAAGAATCAAGTGATTTGGCTATGAACAAGTCTTTTGACATAAACTCCCATTTGCCTTTAAAAAAAAGTCTTTTACTATTAATCAGGATATTTCTTAGAAAGCATGCATGATTTGGACAGAGATATGATTGCGATCAACTTAAATGATATTTTTTTGGGGGTTAGGATCGTTTAGATAGTGACCTCGACTTTTTTACACCTTTCTTATAAATATTTAATTTATTTAACCATAACCTCAAAAAAGATCCAACTCATCCTATTGGTGCAAATATATTTTCCTCCACCGGAAGGTTGTTGGAAAACGGTTCGGTTTTGAGAATGAATGCAATTTAATTTCGTGAGTTATAATTTTAATTATCCTCTATTGATGGTTTTCATGACATATAACTTTTAATATGTTTTTTTTTTATATATAAAAACATAGTTACATTATCATTTTTAAGGAATGACAAGAGAAATAAGAAATACATACTCCCTCCGTTCCTATTTAATTGTTCATTACGAAATTACGTGCAATTTTAAACGGTCAAGAACTTGTATCAAAATTGTCGGAATGAAATTTTTTAAAAGTTAAACATATAGTTCAAATGTTAAATTTTATGATTAGATTTTAAAAAAATTCATTTCGACAATTTTGATACAAGTTATAAGCCGGTGAAAATTGCATGTAATTTCGTAATGGACAATTTAATGGGAACGGAGAGAATACGTAACATTATACATATGCACAAATTCATATATGCATACATATAGAGAGAGTATCACATCATCAACGGCTCGACCGTGACTCGGTATCGTTTCCACCGAGTAACATGTGATAAACGTTGTACTTTTGGAACGAAGTGCCCCAATTAGCCAGAAGTAGAGGTAGCGGGGCAAATATCGTTTAAGGAAAACTGCTTGCAGTTACCTCGTCTCCATTTCGGTATCATTTACATTCTTTTACGTTAAAACTTTTATTTGATATTTATATTATATTTGAGAATATTATTTTCTGTTTGTTTGTCTATTACTTTTCTGTCTAAATTATTGTGTTTATTTAGAACGTATAAAAAAAACCCAGTTGTTTCACCTTGTTTACCTTTATATGTAGGTATTAACAAAAATTGACACAAGAATTACATGAAGTTATTACTCCATTGCTAGCTATGATTCTGATGCTCGACTCGACTGTAAATGTTAAGAGTTAATCCCACATGGAAGATATAATAATAAAATGTCTATATAAAACAATGAGTCAGCTAGGTGTCTTGAAGTTTCTTCAATTTCAAATATAATTATAAAGTGCTTGTTAATTAATTTCAGTCAATTTTTCAGAAATTTGCTGATTTCTGGCTTTAACTAAACTACTAATTACTTGACGAGTATAAATGTATAAATAGCCAAAAACCTTGTTTTCTTGGAACACAAAGCAGTGCATAATTATTATTTTTAACCTTAACTAGTATGGGATGAATGGTTCTGCACTCATATTGAATGATTAAATATTTTCTGAGAAATTTTTTTGGTTTATTTAAGAAGAAGAAAATGTAATAATGTGAACATGAAGAATTATGGATAGGAGAAAAGGACGTATATAAATAAAATATATGAATACAATAATGCACATTTGAAGGCTTTTAACATTCAAAATGAGACAGGCATGCTTAGAAAATTCAGATAGGTGTCTTATTATTGCATGCATGTATAAGTTAAAGAAAGCAACATAGTGGTTAAAACAATGGAGAACATAAATCCAACTATATAAGATCCCAACAATGACACAAAAGACTATTTTATGATGGAGAAATCTTGTCAAGATTTGATATGATTGTCTGCCTTGCTACATATACTCTTTTTTTCTTGTGATATTGAACAAGATTAATTTGCATGTTTTAATTCCTAATCAAATAGTCAATCAACAGAGTTTAAGTTCTAAAATGTCAGCTCCACATAATCTACCACCAGGGTGGAGGTTTCACCCTACTGATGAGGAGTTAATTACTTATTATCTCAAGAAGAAAATCTCATCTCCTACAAGTCCTAATGTAGCTATAATGACTGAGATTAATCTCTACAAGTTCAATCCTTGGGAACTTCCGGGTACGTACTCTCTCTCCTACCATGATCGGTCTTCATTTAAATTCTAATGGGAATGAAAATCTCTTGAAAAAATTGTTATTTTTTTTCTAGTTTTTAGTCTAATAACAACTTTTCAGTTAAGGCTTAAAAACCGTTACTACTTTTCAGTTTTATGGCTTTTAAAATCTAAACATTTTTGAGCTAAATCAAATCACGAATGTGATCATTTTGTTGCATTATCTGATCAATACATTTCAGTCTGTTGCACTAATTAGATTGATCATCAAGGTGATCATAAATGACAAAGTTCTATAGCGAAAAGTAATCGTTAGGCTTTACTGTTACAATTATCACTGAATGATAAGGTAACAAAAACTATCTATGATGTGTGATGACTCGATAACAAGTAGTATTATTCATGAACACAGCTTATATCACTTCATTTTGTTGATTTGTCCACCATTGTCCATGGATGTAACTCTTTTTACTTCTAAAGAGAACAAAATAGGAGTAAATAAAATATGAAATGATCATATCATTAATTATGTATGTATGTGACCACATATGTTTAATCATGATGCTTACATTCTAACTACCATCTGAGTAAAGTAATACAGGTAATGACAAGAGTTTGCGTTGTAACTATTATTCAATTAGATAAAATTACTTTTAAACCTTCATTTATACAGTATACCCCTATCGACACGGGAAAAAATAAAATTCAACTTATAATCCCATGATATTGTGCAGATAAGGCACAGTTTGGCGAAAGCGAGTGGTACTTCTTTAGCCCAAGAGACAGAAAGTACCCAAATGGTGCACGGCCAAACAGAGCGGCTGCATGTGGATACTGGAAAGCAACTGGAACAGACAGACCAATATTATCTTCGTTTGGATCAAGGTGTATCGGTGTTAAAAAAGCACTTGTTTTCTACAAAGGTCGCCCACCAAAAGGCGCTAAGACCGACTGGATGATGTATGAATACAGGCTTCTTGATGAAAGTTGTCACACTACTAGGGTCAGAGGATCCATGAGAGTAAGTTTCTATCAATTTTCTTAATACAATATATTCATATATATATTTATATATATATGTCACGTTTGGATAAGTAAGTTTTGAAATTAGTATATACCTTGTTTCGATATTCTCCTGATAGACGTATTATATTGAAAGAAATATGTGACTTAATCAGTACAATATTGCTTCTATATTCTCCATGTTTGGTGTTTTTTGCACACTTATGTAAGATGGTTTACTTCCATATATTAGTTTAGACTATAATTTAAATTTCCTTGATTAAACTTGCAGTTGGATGATTGGGTATTATGTCGCATTCGCCAAAAAAGCAGCTCATTGACTTCAATTAAAGAGATTCGAGATATCAAAAGATTCAGAACCTTTCCTCAGCTTAATCTCACCCCTTTTGACGGGAAATCATTCGTTGAAAATAATAATTACAATTTAGAATGTTATGAACCTGAATTTCAGGAAAGCAAACAATTGATCGAACAAGAGCCTTTTATATTTCAAGGAGAAACATCGGACGATTTCTTTTATGATATAAATAATGAAATTGAATCTCCCGGTGTCAGTTCAATGAAGGCCGCACTCGACGGTATAAAAAGGGTATTGTCCATTGGAGCTATGGATGAACAAGCATTACTAATGTCGTCAAACGAAATGACTTTTTCATACAACCAGGGTAACTTGGACAAGCATATTTTCGACATTATTTCGGACTAGGCTACCCTATCTAGACTTGTATTATATGATGTATAATTATAATTATTCACAACAAAATAAAAGACGTGTTAAGATTATTTTACAAATACTATATATTATCAAATATCTTCAGGCTCTATTATGTTGCTTTCTAAATATAATGTTTTTTAAGGATTACACATCCTGGGTCCAGAAAAAAAAATTAGAGTACCTTTTATTATTTGATGGGTGTTACTGTTAAATACCTAATAAATTAAAACAGATGAATGGATAATTTTCATTGAGCCCGAATTTATTGTCTGGGACTGATCAGATTAATTCATCAAAGGTTCATAAACGTCATTTTTTTATATATTCTATTACTACTTTTGCATCCAATGGTTTTATTAAGGTCAATTTGGTCTTATCAGCTGACAATTCTTTTAACCATTTATCAGCACACATGAACAACATACTATTAAATGTAATCTCTCTGTTCCCACTTAATTGTTCAATACGAAACTACGTACAATTTTAACCGGTTAATAACTTGTATCAAAATTATCGGAATGAAAATTTTCAAAAGTTAATCGTATAGTTCAAACATTAAATTATATGATTAAGTTTTGAAATTATGACAATTTTGATGCATCTTATAAGCCGGTCAAAATTGCACGTAATTTCGTAAAGACAATTAATTAGGAACGGAGGGAGTATAAATTTGAATTTGAAATGTGTAGATCAGCAGTCACTAATATTGTCAGGGCTGAGTTCGGTTCGGTTTTTGACAAAACCGAAACCGAGCAGATTTTTCGGTTTTCAGTTTTTTTATTTTTTAGACCGAATCGGACCGGTTTATTTCGGTCCGGTTTCGTCTTTTGGTTTTTCTTCGGATTTTTTCGGTTTTATTTTCGGTTTTTCGGTCTTTTTCGGTTTTTTCTGGTTTTTCGGTTTTTTTCGGTCCGATTTTATTGTAAACCGAAACCGACCTGAAATTTTTTTGGTTTTTTTGGGTTCGGTTCGGTTTTTTCTGGTTTTCGTCCGGACTATTGTACAAAATATAGGCCTAATGTGATGGTATTACTATACCAACTGTGGATTGTAAAATGAAAGTCTCCCAATTTAATTAAGCCCAAAAGCCCAACATATACAATGGACATAACTGACTCAAAAAACTACAACTTGAATCATTTTACACATTTGAGGTTATTTCATATTCAGCATCTTCTTTTAGCACTTTAGGAGGTGGACAACTTTAACTCTATATATCTAGTTATTATTGGTAAAGCAGAGTTGATCAGGTACTAAAATTGGTGAAGACAAGCTGATTTGTGAACAAGCTGTTTGAGAAAAGTGTAAGCTACTTATAAGTCTAATGTAAGAATAGAGTGATGCTTTAAAAGAGCTGAGTCTAAGGCAAATTTTTCATTTTGTAGTAAGCCGGATTTGGTTTGTTGCATGCTCTCTGGTAATTTAATTAGGCTCTCCTGAAAACGAAAATGAAGATTAGTCTACTGATATCTCTGTTCTGTTTGATTATTGCTTATCCAAGTGCACAATAATTTGTCGTAAGATTAAAATGTTCACTTGGAATGATGGGAGTTTATTTCGTAAAACAGAACAAACAAAGCAAGTGAAAATATAAGTACAGAAGAACGAACAAGAACTGAAAGAGCTAGAATTATCAATATGAATATCAAACATACTGTTAACTATGTGTACTTACACGATATTGACAGAAAAATATTCAGCAGCCAAACTAGTCGATAAAACTTAAAAGGGTAGTCATACTCATACGACAATTTCCAAACTCCAGACAATTCGAGCTCATAAGATAAATTTGGTTGCAATTATAACTTTTATACAAAAATTAACCAAATTATTTTAGAACCTTACATTTGGATAGACATCTCCAAAAAAAATTATCGCTGCATGTGTAGTAAGAAAAGCCTTTAAAGAATAAAGGGTAAAATTTTATTCAATGAAAATTGGAAATTGTAGAATAAATTTACAAAGTATGTAAAACTGCCAGTTCTCCCTAAAATACAAGAGAGGTGGCATTTCATCTAAAGCACAAATAACATATTGTTCTTTGACAGTTAGATCATTAGCTACATAAGCAACATAATAACATATCATTTGACAAATCCTTTTTATCACCAAGAAAAATAGAAACTTCCTAGATTATAAATTTTCACATATTATTGCAACCAATTAAGTCCTTGACTACTTGTCACTGCTTGCTAGTATTAATGGGAATCTGTACATACTGATCCCCATGATCTTGAATAACCAAATTAGGAGTAAGCT
The DNA here is from genome assembly GCA_963682055.1 of Primula veris. NCBI lineage: Eukaryota > Viridiplantae > Streptophyta > Magnoliopsida > Ericales > Primulaceae > Primula > Primula veris. Next base: position 2,143,723 of record OY821749.1, on the reverse strand, counting down.
GAGTTGGATTTTCTCTAACATTTTGCCCTCCAAATTCATACATAACCAATGCATGGTTATAATATTGGTCAACATAAGAAATATTATCCTTCCTCATATTTTGATTATCACCAGTATTTAACCCTTTAGCACTTGATGTACCACATTGTCTTGGCTGTGTTTGGTAGAACACTTTCGAGATAACTAATTCGCCCTCTCTTTCTTCTTCATTGTCACCAAGATGGTATTGGTGCATTACCCAATTTGTCTTTTCCGGTTTTCTTTGCCTTCCATAGTTTGTGTAGAGAACTAATATCTTCTTGAAACCTTTTATCGATCCGTTTAGGAATACGGGTCGGGTCTTACCGGTTTTATGCCACCTTGTTTCGCCCCCATCATCATCTGTGTGGACTTTTCTCCGTTTTCTTGTACCGGTTGTGTATGCCTTTGAAGGACGATGAAAAAAGTGTCGAATTTGGCCATCTTTGTTTACACCTACACGTTTATCAAAATGACGTTTTAGTTATTGTATTATGATTACGGCATGTTTGGTAATACTTGATTACCTTGCAGGCCTGACTTAATTGTTTGGTAAGTTGGTCTTTAATTAGACAGTCAGAAAGTTTTATGATAACAAAAGCTAGAAATTTCAAGCTGGATAAACTTAAAGTATGGTTTTTGTCTAGATTATTGAATGCAACAATTTGAGAAATATTTGCAAAGGAAATGATTTAAAATGTGGTCTAATTTAAAGTATAAACAAGATTAAATGATTAAAATAATGAATATAATTAGGGATCAACTTAGCTTGATTTGTTCGAATTCCTTTAGGAGTTTACGCGCATATTTGTGTTGTGGTGTTTCTTGAAAAAGAGGAAATTAACATAACGGGTAATACGGATTCAGTGTTGTTTTCTTAAATAAGTTCTATTTAATAAAACTTAAATAGAAAAATGTGTTTGATTTTCAAATTTGTAGATTTGTTCAATTCGGTGTATGCGCTCCTAGTTACTTACAAGTAATTTTATGTCAAAAAATTGAACAAAAGGAGATAACAGAGCTCAAGCTTGTTAAGGCCTAATTCCAGAAATGTATATATATATATAGGACCTTTTCTACACAAATTTAACCATTGGTGACATCAAATTGTCACAAATAAGACGTTATGTCACAGACACAAGAAAATCCTACAAACAAATCTGATGCTTCTAATCCATCATTACACACAACTTTGTGCCTAGAGAAGCCAATTCTTGTGCTGATTTGCTAGCAAATCTAGTCTGTTTGCTTGATTCGAAAATCTCTAGCAACCTTTCTGACTTTCCACCAAGACTGAAAAGTATCATAGATCTGGAAAAGAAAGGTTTACCATATTTACGGTTTCGACATGAGCAGGAGTAGAAGCAGTAGGATGGAGGAAGAGAGAGGGGGCTCTCTCTCTCTATATCTATTTGGTCTGAGATTACGGTGTCTGGTCCGGACGAAAAGGTGGAGTGGATGAGATGTATGCTTATTACATCTTTAGTCCCTAAAGTTCCAAGAATTCTACGAGATTATACACGCTTTTGGTTTTGTTCATTTAAAGTTTTAATTTATATTTCTAAATCGCTGTATTTCTTTTCACTGTACTATTGATACTCTGTTTTATTGTTGTGGGGTTTTTCCCCCACTTTTTATTCTCATCAACAAATAAAAAAATGAGTTTTTCCCACCATTAATTTTATATAAAAAAACTTATAGAAGATTTATCGAGTCACCCTCATAAGGAAATATCACACTTGAGATCAATTCCTTTTTTTAATACACATCTCCATATCATTTTCATTTTAATCTTCTAATTTTATTTATGCCATTCAAGTTACAGTCTATTTAAGGACTATAATAATGATCATGGACTACATAAGCAAACTAATAAGTTGATAATTCAATAACGATTCAATATTGTGAATACAAGTTAATAGAACAAATAGATTTACAATGCTCGGAGAAGTGCTTTATCTGTATATACATTGAAGATAAAATAAAAGATTACCTGGTAACTTCTCTGGATGTGTATAACAAATTCCGTTTTCACCCTCAATTGTAGGAATGAATTCATCAATTAGAGGATGAAGCTTATTGAAATGAGGGATATTATTAACAGACACTTTTGCTTCCAAATGCTCAAAAATTTCTTGATCAGATGGATCAAACTTCACCCCCGCAGGAAGCCCCGGCAAATCATGAATGTCCGTCTAAATTCAAAATCATGAAAGAGTAAGAAAAATAAATGGAGTTAATTGATCATATGTTCATTAAGTTTTGATTTACATCAGATTCTGCCTGTATTTTCTATTTATTACAATCGTTCCTTCATTAATTTATTGTTTTTCCGATTAGTTCCAAACTTGGTACTCCTTCATATGCAAGGCGCACCATACAGCTACGGCAGTGATAGCTAAGAAAATAGTTGTTATTTTTAGCAACTCAACGTTGTTTTGAATAACTTGGGCATTATTAAAGGGACGAAACGTATTTGGGGATTTCTGTTTTACCAAAGAGCTGCCGTTATGGGATTTTCTTGATGTATATATATTTTTTATTGATCAAGTTATATAGTTTAAAAGGTAAAGAAAAATTGGATCGATGAGGATGGTGATGAAGAGGATAGATCTGTCACGACTTTAAATCATATGGATAAAATTGGCATGAACTACTGTCCTCTATAGTTCAGCATTTAGAGTTGTTTTTCTGAGTTTCAAATTCTGTACTTTGTCTATGTAAAAAAAAAACTGTACTTTGTATATCTTATTAATAAACAAAACATGAGAGCATATATCCTGTTCTTTTTCAAAAGAAAATCACAAATAAATATCGTTGATACCTGATTTTGTTGTTCAAACATATGACCACAAGAAGGACATGTAAAGTCCTTGGTCTCTTTCGATTTTGTATCGATAACTTCGTGAGATGAGTTATCAGGTGAAATTATTTGGATCTCCCTTTCGCCCTCAGAATTATTACACCATGTCATCTCTCTTGCTTCTGTCTCATGCTCATCCCAAATCCAGTTTTTTTCTTCTATTTCCTCCACCTCTTTCAATTTAAGCAAATGAAATACAAAAAGCAAGAAAACTATTAATTAATACTCCATTTCAAGAAAAAGTATGAAAGTCAAGAAAAAAGAGGACAAGAAACGAACTAGGCAGAGACAGTCGGGGTTGATTCCATTTCAATAAAAAAAATAACGAAAAATTAATGTTTAATGTATTTTTGGTTAAAATATTCAATAATTAGGGTTTCTTCCCCTTATATATTATGAAGAAAAAAAATCATATAAAGTATGAAAAAAGATCAGCCTGCCACTGGAACTTAATTTACGTCTGGGGGAATGAAAATATTTATGTTAGCTTAGCTTTGTCTCACTTTTGGTTGTGTCGTCTCGTCTTTGATCCAACGGTTACGTGCTACAACAATTTCTTCTACGGAGAGAGAGATAGGATCAAAATTTATCTTACACACTTGACAAAGAATGAACAGAATCATAATTTTTATATGAAAATAAAATAATAGGTCGCTTGGACGTCAAGTTTGGTTTCTATCTGGTGGATATGAGAAGTTGAACACATGATGTGTTTTTTTTTGTTTTTTGTTTTGGAAAAGATAATGCATGATGTGTAAATGAACTTTTCTGCAAAATGTCATTTTAAGTAGAGAATATAAATGTGACAATAAATATGCATGTTACATCAATAATAGTTATATTTTCACAAGTTTTCTGTACGTAAAACAATTCTATAGTATATAAGATAAGAATATATCTATTGAATTTTCTGTGTCTATTGAATCTATATAAGGTTGTTGAAAAGGCTCAGTAAGGCTAACACCCAATTAAAGTTCCAACTCATGGCTCATTGTTTTAAAAACAAACTAAAATCCATGATTTCTTTTTATGCCTTTTTTTATGCCTTTTTTTTTTTTTTTTCTTATAATAGATTGCACTATAGCCTTGTTTGATTGCAGCTTTTAATCTCAGCTACATTTTTTGGGGGAAAATGATCATCTAATACATAATTCAAAACTTAATTATAAAAAACTCATATTAAAGTCTCTTTGAAACTTTGATTCATAAACTTACATGGTGTTATTTATTGTTACTCTTTGGTTTTTAATTCTGATGCTCATGCTACGTTGATATGTACTAAATCTTAAATAAGAGTAGAGAATGTAAACTTTTTGGATATTAAGCGTGTTTTTTATATATAGTATGTACTAATCAATGATTCTTTCTATATTTTATGTCCATCTAAAACAAATATGTTTGGCCTGGAATGTAGAAAAGTAAAAAATGAAGCTCGAGGAACCGATCTTTTTCAAGTTTGATATACAACTTTTATGTTAAAGTTGCAACCAATCAATCCCTATATTGGTTAGTTGTCCAATAAAGACTTAAGCTATCATTGAATAAACTGAATGAGACCATTTTTTTTTTTTATCTTAGATGACTTAAGATTATCCTAAAAACTACAGCTTAAAGAGGTAGAGTGAAGATTAGGCAAGGTGATTCTTTAAGGACATTTCACCTCTTTAGAGATAGAAAGAGACGGAGAGATTTAGATGCAGTGTCAACCTAGCTAGGGTGTCCTTAAAGCCATGTTTATAATTACAACATACCAACAAGAATGAAAGTAACAACGAAAACATTACAAATTCAACTCACCTCTTGTTTATCTCATAATCTCATTCATATACTATAACATAATATAAATAACATAACTTAGTAAATGACAGGGGTTAATTTGTTTTAATTTCGTTTTCATTTAGCCAATAATAGCCATTCCTTCACATATGCCTTACTATCTTTCATAATTTTTTCTTGCATCTTTGGAGCTTAAGCATAACATAAAAATGTATGTATACATATGATGCATAACTTTCACATTACTCTTCGTCTTCTAGCTCTTTATGTAAAGACAAAATTAAAGTTTGATACTACTAATTGTTGTAGGTGATTGTTGGTAATCCCAAGGGACATTGAGGAATAATTATGATTAATATTACAGTAAACATCTTTTTTTCTTTTTACAGAATATATATAAATATATACCATGTTATTATAAGCTTGTACTATCTGAAGATGATATTTCATTGAATTTTCACCCGATTTACAAGACCCTCGTCTCAAAATATCGGGGTTATATGTATCTACATGCAATTTTAACCGATAAATATCTCGTACTTAAATTGTTGAAATTTAAAATTATAAAATTTGTTCATATAGTTTAACATTTGAACCATGTGATTAACTTTTAAAAAATTTAATTTCGACAACTTAAATATGAGTTATTTATCGATCAAAATTACACGTAGATATATATATAGAGCCCCAATATTTTGGGACGGGCGAGTACTAATTAACTCAAAATCATAATACATATAACTCATCTTGCATGCCAAAACCTATCATTACTACAGTAATTACTAGCCTCCTAAATGTTAATTCTTATAACTTGTTGGTGCCCTTAAATATTTAAAATTCAGATAACCTGGTTTCATGGTGATAAACAATTGTTATATTTCATGCCAAATTTTCGTGTATTTCATTCTTTTTCAGCAAACTCCTATTGCAAGTATATTACTTAAGTAATTTTATAATTTACGAACATACTATAAATTAAATTAATCAGTTAGCAAAATATATTGTATACGAAGTGTACACACAAACCCTAGCATGATGACGTGGAATACTTTGGCGGTGACAGACTGGATTAGAATTATCGTACACCGATATTTTATTATAATTTTATGTAAAGGTGTGGGGCCAAATCATATGTAATTAGCTTCTTAGAGAAGTCACATATTAACAAGTATCTTAGCCAACAAGCTCAATTTTTAGCCTTTACTTTGACGTAAGCACCTACAGCGATCGTAACGGTTTTCTTACATTTTTTTTCCATATTTAACCTAATTAACATTATTTTTATATTTTTATATTTTTAAAGTAACAGTTTAACTTTATACATTTTTCAGGTTTCCTATAAATTTTTTTATCATAACTAAATATTACTAGATTTTAATATATTTATATCAAATTTTTTCAACCCAAATTAATTTAATAGAACAACCATATTAAATTACTTACAAGTTTTATATTATTTAAAGTAAAAAGTACACTTTTACAACTAATAAGTAAACGTTTTTGTTTATACAAATATCAGTTTTTTTTATCAATTTCTCTATCAAAACTATACAAATTATCTTTTTGTTATTTTATTAATTTATATGTGAAAAATACAATTAATGAGAGAGAATAGGAGAAAAGTAAGAGAGATAAATTATTATTTTAATTATAAGGAAATATTTTGATCTATATTTGAGAGATATTTGAGTTAATGTAGGTGGATAAGGAAACTGATGCGTGTACAATTTTAGAACAATTTTTTCATATATAAGGTAAAATGAGTCATAAAAATAAACTGATGCGCTTAGTCTTAGGGTTTTATTCTAGAATCACTGAATTTCTGTTTTGGACAGCAATCTAAATTAATCCCATAAGAGTAATTAAAATTCATTAATATATATATATATATATATATATATATATATATATATATATATATATATGAATGCCAATTATTCAATATTTGGAACTTTTGCAGCTACTAATTCATCATATGAATTTAGTAAATACTCTCTCCGTTCCTATTTAATTGTTTATTACGAAATTACGTGTAATTTTGACTGACTTATAAGTTGTATCAAAATTGTCAAAATAATTTTTTTTTAAATCTAATCATAAAATTTAACATTTGAACTATATATATGATCAACTTTTGAAAATTTTTATTCCGACAATTTTGATACAAGTTTTTGACCGGTAAAAATTACATTTAGTTTCATAATGGACAATCAAATTACACGTGGTTTCATAATTGAACAATCCAAATTTATGTATATGCACTAGAAAATATAGACTTTTAGAAAGTAGTGTATTAATCATAATGATAAAACATATTTTGTTAACTGGAAAAAGAAAATGTTATACGACTTATGTCTTACTGTTCATACGTACGTTCATACATATTAGAAAATGGGAAATAATTGCCTTGTACATTTTTTATTTTAAAATTATGTCAGGGAGCGGGTTAGATGTTGCTTTTACTCCTCGAGTTGAATCTGGTGAATGAAACAAAACCTCGTGACGGATCTTTTATCCCCTATTCCATGTCTCATTTTGTGCCCTCTTGCCTTTTTTACTCAAAATATTTATTAAAATAAATTAAAAAAATTCTACAATTATATATCGATACACTCTAATAATTATTTTTAAAAGAAAAGTCACACACAATTAATTTGGAATAAATGAAAAAAATAGTATAACTTAATTAGTGAAATTGAAAAAAAATGTTTAGAGTAATATTATGACCAAATATTATGAAGTTTGCATAGAATATATTATAAAATTCTATATAAGAGCGAAACAAGTTGTAAAAATTAAAATCTTGGGCAAAAATAAGCATACGAAAGGGGACATAGGATGCAGACTCGTTCATCACATATAAAAATGAACTGCTAAGATAAAATGTAATACTATGTCTTAGTTTTTTTTGAATTAATATACTGTATGTAAATTGTAATTCAATTAATTAACAAGACCGGTGAAACCATGTTAGCCATTCAATTCGAATCGCCGGAAAATTGTATTTTTCCAGCTGCAAGCTGGCTAGTCGCTCATTGAGCTCCCATCGAAAGTATTCTGTTACCTAAAAGATCAATGTCTCGCCCTAACTGGCGCAAATAGATATATTCGATGTCAAAAGAAGGATTATAGTTTCCTAAATATCCTATTTATAGTCATGTGATCTCTCTAATCTTAGGATATATTGAAGTTTAATTCTATTAATAAGCTTAATCATATTTATATACGACTACTTGCCTTGGTCTGTCGTCTCTAGTAAGAGTAGAGTTTGGTTTTAAAGCGATATTGGACAAAGGCAATCGATCAGACTGCAACCACGGCGCACTCATTAAGAAATTAATCCGACTGTTTTATCATCTCAAATATCACATGACTATAAAAAAATTTATTAATAACAGAAATAAAACCTTCATCTTTACACTTGTTTTACTTTCCTCCAACTCGATCGTTTTAGTGTATGTATGTGACTAAAGCTTAGCAGCTATTTGAGACCTAGTGGGGTATGCTTTAAAAATGTATGAAATTTAAACAGCAAAACCTCCTTGTCAATTGTGAACTTCATAACATAATCTTCTGCTATTAAATTAATAAAATTATTGAATAATGCGTAGCCTGGCTTTGTATTTCTCTTATTCAATTATCAGTATTCATTATATATCATGTTCATCTTTTGATAATATTTGTCTATTTTCTTCTAGAAATAATTAATTTTTAATGATTTTTGCAGCGAGTATGTTTGTAGTGAGTGTGAGTAGCTTGAGAAGGCAAGGCTCAAGTGTTTTGGTAAGCCCGAAAGATCCAGCTATAATTACAGAGGGGCTGTTTTTTTTTTTGAAAGGTTCAACTGTTATAGAGCGACTGAAAACTCCTCAGCCATGGCTTACAAGAAAAATATACACCATATTACATAATTCATAACTACCATGTATAATTTAACCTGGATTGAGTAGCGACGTTTCTAGCCAAAACTCTTGGAGTGCGGAATGTTATATTTGAGTCGGATGCTAAATTAACAGCTGACTCTATTAATTCACCTGATAGTTCTAATTGGCGCATCTATATTTACCGAAATTAATAATTTCAAAGGAAAAATGGCAAGTCATTGGATTGCTAATGCTAGTATAAGCAAGATGTGCTGCCATGAAATTGGTCTTATACTATTCATATGCGGTTGCGAGAAATAATTATAAATGAGACTCCAAAAGTTGGTGTTGGTTGATATATAGAGTTGTTACCTTTTTTTTTACTCCTGCTTAATTTCTTTTGATGTATGATGACCAAAAAAAAGTAGCTATGTTTCTGTAGTTGTTGTCTGTTGTGTTTTTTCTTATTGCATGTATCAATATGTTGGGGGAACGAGGTAATTAAAGGTCATCGGTGTACGTTGAGGCAACGATTTATTTATACTTTGCGAACCGCGTTCCCCAACGTATATAATTTGTGTAAAGAAGAATTGTTAATTGATTTTTCAACTGACCCAACTCACAAAAACTATCAGCCCTTTCAAGAAAATTAACAACATTCAAAAGTATAGAAATCTCATTATACACATAGTTCCATATCTATATTGTTCAAGATAGATGCCACTTGAACAATATTAGGCCTATTTTCTCTACAATTCCCAACACAAGCTAGTGCAACTTTAGCCAATCTTACAAGAGACTTAAAGTAAGTGGTGATCAAAAGCCTATGGTCCAGAAACTCACTAAATCTCATCTCCCTTATCAAAGGCAATGCCCAACCAACAAGCAAGCCACTTTCACAACATCTACCACTTAAAAGCTCAAGCAAAATTACACCAAATCCATATATATCACATTCTTTTGAAGCCCCTCTCTTCTCACTCCAATACTCATTATCAACATACCCTTCAAGGCCTCTCATATCGTAATGAGGAGACAAAAAAGATAGCCCATAGTCACAAACCCTAGCACAAAACTTAGCATCAACCAATATATTCGAGGGCTTGATACAACCATGAACTATAGGAGGAGACATCACTTCATGTAAATACTCGAGCCCTCTCGCTATGTCAGCAGCAATCTTAAGTCGTGGCCCCCAGTCTAAAAGCGCTAGGCTGTCACTATCTTGTTGCAAATAAAATTCCAAATTCATCATACCTACAAATTCCGTAACTATTATCCTCTCTCCTGGTGCTTCAGAAAACCCTACTATAGGGACTATATTGTGGTGATTAGCTAAAGAAATCCACTTAAGCATTGGTGAGAACCCTAATCCTGCATTTGTGTAGACAAGTTTAGGGTGAACTCTCTTTACTGCAACTAACTCTCCTCTTGGTAAAACAGCCGAATAAACAGTACCTATACGACCTTTTCCAATGATTCGCCTAGGGTTGAACATGTCAGTGGCAACATCAATCTCCACCAAAGGATATGACATGGCACAGTGAATCTTTGGCACGGTCTCCTCGAGTTTATTCTTCTTTTTCTTGCAAAATACGTAGAGAGCTACACTTAGAATAATGAAAGAAAGACAAAGAAAGGCTATGACCGTGTCGTAAATGATATCACGTTTCATGGTCTTAATTAAGAGAAAACTTTGTAGTTAGATCTTGAGGAGTGTTTATTTGGGCAATGTTCTCATTTTAAGGAAATCCAGGGAAACTTGCAAGTCTTCATATTAGTATTTGACCTATAATTCTTAAAGGTAGTGTAAGATATTGATCATGAAAGTGTATATAATTAAGTTAAAAGTTAAGAGAAATATGGTATCTATTTAGTTAACGTGAGTGTGCACCCTTTGAATATATGATTCCATAGGTAAGGTAAGGTGGATTTTAGGTAGCTTAGTTGAGTGTTGGTTGATGGTTTGGCTGCCCTATTAATTTAACTAAATTTGGAGATTGGAAAATATATGCACAAAGAGCAAGTGCAAAAATTCGGTGGGCATTAGCTCGATGTTTAGAACTAATTAAATTTTGACACGTGCATCACTTTTTAAAAAAAATACTAATTTTTGTTTTATCGTTTTTGGAAGTTTGTATTTGGTTGCCTTCTGGATATGAGTTAAATTAAGGTGACAAAGCGAGATACAAAAGAAGTGGACTAGTTAGTCATCAATTAGTAGGATAATAGTATTGTTGTAACAAACAATCGAAGAGGAATATTATTGAGCTACTTCAACCAAATTAACAGGGATAATTTTTTTTCCATAAAAAAATAAAGAATACAGTGCTCAACTCTAGTGAAACAATATCGTATAATATGATGTGGTTGGTTTGAAACACCACTTTATCTTATTATTATTATTTTTTGAAAATATCTGGAGTTAATTTAAGATATTTGCATGCATAATTATCAACTTTATTTTGACATGTTATTCGTAGTAAAAAAATGTTGGAACGGGATCGGTGGCTGAATAAAACCCTTCTTTAAAAGATAAATGTATTAAAATAAGTTTCTCTGTTATTATTTGGTATATTTGGAAATAAACATACTCAAGTAGATAGAAACGTGTTAAAATGACAAATGAGAGGATTATTCAAACTAACATTCCACATATTTATCATTTAATCAAAAAAGATAAATGGTTTGCCGACAATTATGATATTTTCTCTGAAACTAGTGAGTTTATTACTCCTGCAATAAAGAAGAAGTCTAAATTGGTGTATTAGTCAAATCCCCCTACCTCTAAACTTAAAGTTAATGTTGATGATAGTTTCAAATCAGATCCACACTTTTCAGCTATAGAAGGTGTGGTTAGATATTACAGAAGTAACTTTGTTAAGGGTTTCTCTATTATTACTTATGCGGATTCCATTTTGAAAACAGAAACTCTAGTTATCTTGCAAGAAATCTCTTGCATAGAGAAAGATGAATTCATTATTAAAAATGACTCTCAAAAATTGGTAAATATTATTTGAAATAAAGAAAAATGTTTCTCAATTATTTATTTTTTAATACAACAAATTAAAGAAATTAATTATAAGAAAAACATCGAGATTTGTCATACTTTTAGAGAAGTGAATGACACGCTGTTGATTTTCTACCAAAAAATGGGCTCGATCTCATATCGGAAGATCATCCTATAAATTTGGTAAGTTTTCTAAAATTGTACAAAAATCGTACTCCAAATCTCCGATAAATATGTCTGTATTCGCCATTATTATGAAAGTTGTAAGAGAGAGAAACGTTGTCGGTTTGTTTTATGAAATGAGAAGAGAGAGAGAGATAACGCGTGGAATATCTAGAAGAAGTTTAGCTTATTTACTATTCAAGTCCTTGTAATTTAAAGTTCATTTCTTTTGGTTTGCAAAATTTTGTCTGATGTAACTATTGATATCTTTATCTCTGATTGGAGCACTTTTGGCCTAATTATTTTGTGTGGTGTTTTTCACCCGCATTTTTATTTTTTCATATATTAATAAAATAAAAATGTGAGTTTTTCCCACCATTAAATTAAAAAATATGTTGGAACGGTGATCAAGTACTGTCAGGAATAGCTATATTAACATCTCAAACCGGTTTTAAAGTTTTGAAACTAGAGAAACGGTTTGGATTTGGCCAAATCGAGTCTGAGTTGTTTCAAACCGGATTCATTTATTCATTGCGTAAGGTCGTCACATCTTTGAACAGAAAGATGGCAAAGCCATTTGATTTATATTGTTTTCACTTGAGCAGATTTCATTGTTTGTTTAGTAATAATAAAATATACTATATTAATTTTCTTGAGCGGATTTATAATTTTCTTGAGCTTCATTTCAAAAATTTGTGTAGTAGAGACCAGATAAAATTAAAGATAACAAATAGTGTGAATCATATAGTCGTGAATCAAAAAAACTACATTTAAAAAAAATCACATGCACTAAGGCGTGCCATGTTGGCACGCCCTTTTAATTCGAGGCGGGTCGGTATTTTCGTGAAAGTTATTGGCTTACGCATGTTCATTACAGGCCAGACCATATCAGACCCAGACTGATGGGCTAGCTCGAGCCCTCACGGGATAAATCGACAGACATAACCAGCCATTTACCATAACTATGTCCGAAATCTCTCATTGCTATCATTACGACAGCTACTTATTTTCATGGTTTACTTATACTACCACCAGATGGATATCTGCTTATTCAAAACAAATTTTTTCTTAAAATTTGATAATTGCTATAAAAAGTAACATGTATCAGTAACCCTGTAAATTCCCTAAATTTAAGAAAAAATAAAATCCACCTCATATATGAGAAATACATATGATTACCTAGATTAATACTCTATCCGTGCCTAAACAAATGTCTCATACGAAAATACGTACAATTTTGACTGATAATTTTTTCATATTTAAATTGCCGGAAAAAATTATTTCAAAAGTTAATCACGTAGTTTATTGTTAGAACTATATAATGAAATTTTTAATTTTTTCATTTCGGTAACTTTGATATGAAAAATTTGATGATCAAAGTTGCATGTATTTTCGTAGGGGATATTTGTTTAGGAACGAATGGAGTATAATAGTAATAAACTATCATGTGGTCCACATTTTTGTGGTTGTAATATTGTTATGATTATTAAAAAATAATAAAAAAATAAAAATAATAATGTAGGGTTATTATAAAAAAATTAATAATGAAGCTGTAATTTTATTTAAATATAAACGATTGCTTAAAAAAATTATAAAATATATTAAATTTGACTAAATAAGTCAGTCAGCCCATAATTGAAAATTCACTATTTTCAAAATTTAAGTTATGATGGAATCACTAACATATTTATGTGGTACCACTTGATAGGACAGGGAAACAAGAACACGTGTATAATTGTGGCAATGCTTACTGAATTAATTAGTGATTATAAGAAGAAACATAAAAAAAAAAAAAAAATGTTATATACATTCATGTTAAAGTACAATTTTTTATTTTATTTTTGAAATGAAGTACATAACCATAAAAGAGTATCAGAAGTAGGTATCCATTTTATTAGTCGTATATGAAACACAATTTTGATGGATACACATCTTCTTAACTAAATTGCTGAAAATCAAAATTTAAAAAGTTAATCACATAATTTAAATGTTAAATTATATGATTAACTTTGAAAACTTTTTTCATTTCGACAATTTTAATACAGTTTATTGACCGGTCAATATTATGCTTAGTTTTTATATAGCACAAACAAAAAGAAAAATAATTAAAATAAAGAAATTTGTATAACCAACATCATACTTAAAATACATGTATAGAAGATTTATAATAGGCCTTAATAAACTGTGGGGGAAGAGCAAAATTGATTGGTACAACTTATTGATAACTGAGAATATCACGTTAACCATAAGGGTTCGAACCGTGACGACTGCAAAACAAGTTTATCTCCAAACGAGTGTTTCTGATTATAAAAAAAAAATGTTAGGGAAGCTTCTATAATTATTGAATAATTTTAATTATTACGCAATAATGTTATAGGTACAAGTTACAACTGTACAGGTAGAGACGGGATATGGAAGAGGTCCCATAGCCTTGATGATATAGCCAACCCATACTAGCCAAATCCTTATATATAGCTGTCAAGCTGTGACATTAATTGCCTTTTACTTGATTTTTTTCAATTTTTTTATATTGGAAAATGGAAAAGATACTACAGGTCCATAGTAACCTTATTAGTAACTTGTTTATTACTAACTCAGTAAGACAGTAACTTGATTATAAGATGAGAAGCCAACTGTTCCAAGGTTGGTACTACTTAGAGCAACTGTATCAGTTTGCTTACATTTTTACTTATATTTAAAATAATTAATATCATTTTTATATTTTTAAAATAACAGTTTAACTTTATACATTTTTCAACTTTCATATCAAATTTCTTATTGTAACTAAATATTACTATATTTTAATATACTTCTATTAATTTTTTTCAACCCAAATTAATTTAATAAAGCAACCACATTAAATAACTTACAAATTTTCTATTATTTAAAGTAAAAATTACACTTTTACAACTTATAAGTAAACGTTTTGGTTTATACAAATTATCAGATTTTTTATCAATTTTTCTATCAAAACTATACAACTCGTCTTTTTGTTATTTTATTAATTTATACGTAAAAAGTACAAATAAATAAAAAGAAAAATAAGAGAGAAATTATTATTTTAATTATAAGTGAACATCTTGATCTCTTATATTTGATATTTTAGTTCATGTAAGTTTAAGATAATGAATAATAAAATTGATGCGTGTACAATTTTAGAACAATATAGTTGTATCTAAGGCTAGTTTATAAGTTTAAGGCTTGTTTATAAGATGACATTTAGGCAGTGAAATCTCATGGGATATAGTGAGTTAATCATCACATCCTCTTAAATAATGAGTAGGCAGTTAAATTTTCATGTTTTGGCAAATACGGAATTCAGATAGTATAATAAAAGTTAACGTGACATTGAAAATTTCTGCAAATTTCAAGCAGTATTACAGTCACTTTACATTATAAAGAAAGATCAAATCATATATTTTACCGGTCATTGTATAAAATTCTGGTGTGAAATCTGATGTCAGATATGATTTTATGATCTTTTAAATTTTGTACCAGTAATCATTAAAGGCAGATGTTGTCGATACACAGCTCTTTAATATGTGAACACTAGTATCATGTATAGCAATTTAGGTAAAGGCATTTATAATCAGCTATTAATGCACCCAAAAAAGAACTACTGTGCAATTTCAAACTCTATAAAAAGAGGGAAATACATAGTACTATTATAAAATTCAAAATCTACAATCAAACTTCATTGACATATTTACCCAACAGAAATACACACCCTCCGAGTTCCAATTCATTCACTTTCAACCCCAACACACGAAGATCGTAAAACCGGATAATCTACCTAGCTAATAAACAAGAAATAACAACCTCTTAACCATTGTTTTCTGGCACTCAAACGAATCAGTGCGTATTAGAGTACTAAAGCAAACATAATGTCGATTTGGTTATAATAGTGTGGATAAAATAATAGACCACGTGCAAAAATACAAAACCTGATTTCGATCTATTCGGGAGTCCCCATCTTTTTCTTCTTTTCATTGTTATAAATTTTCAAGGTACACTTCCTTGATCGGAAGCATCTTCATAATAATACGGTGTTAATCTCCCGTCTTTTTGAACAATTTTGGAATAATTTTCACCACCAATTTCTTGAAACATTTTCACAACCCTTCTCATTGAGGGTCGGTTAATGGGTAGAGGGCTTGTACAAAGAAGTCCGATATTTAGTACTTTGCAAATTTCTTCTTTGAAACATGTATCGAGTTTGGGGTGAATTACACTGTCAATACCCTTTTGGTCTAAAGTCGTACAAACCCATTTTACCAAATCTTTTTCGCCAAATTCAGGGTCAATAGGGCGTTTTCCTGTGACCAACTCGAGGATGACAACGCCAAAGCTGTATATGTCGCTCTTCTCATTTACTCGAAGCGTATACGCGTATTCTGCAATTTTCAAGGAATAAATTCAGAAATTAACAATATTTCAATATACTTACTTATAGTAAGTTAGTAACTGCGGACCTTTCCTAATTTGGTAGTTTTCTTCTTATGAAGAAAATCAGTTCAAAATCATTTGGTTTTCTGACACCATCTTAAAATGAAACTTCTAAAAAACATATCTCAATTCTCGCATTAATCAATTTACTCGAAGTGCATAAGCAAATTCTGCATTATCAAGGAGATACTCCATAAAAAACAATTATTTCCTAAATGGTTTTTTCTTTCCCTGAAGAAAATCAAATGTAAAATTATCTTATCCTACCTGGTTTTCTCAATACAGATAGATACCCATGTTGTACTTAAGTAGAAACTTAAAAACATTACCTAGATTGGCTATTCTGCAATAAGCAAGAAATATAATTCTAGAGTTACTCTAGAGTCTATATTTTCCTAAACTACCAATTTCATATTTTCATTTCTTCAAGAAATTCATTCAAGATCAAAAAATTATAATACGATCTCAATTTGTCAATTCGTTTTAAAACATATTAATTATTATAACTATTATTCAAGAAAGTTTAAGTAAGATATGGTAAAAGAGGATGAAAAAAAAACACCTGGGGCAATGTAACCGCAAGAACCAGCAATAACAGACATCGATTTAGACCCTTTTCCAATCAAATCGACCGATTTAGCAACACCAAAATCCGCCACACGAGCACCAAAATCACCATCCAATAAGATGTTATTCGATTTAACATCCCTATGAACAATCGCGGGAGCACAATCGTGGTGCAAATACGATAAACCCTCAGCCGAATCCATTGCTATTTTAAATCGCATAGGCCAATCCAACAAACTGCTCTTATTACTATGCAATAAATCCCCTAAACTCCCATTTGGCATATATTCGTAAACCAAAAGTTTACAATCCTTGGTGGTACAACAACACCATAGCTTAACAATATTCTTATGCCTAATTTTCCCTAATGTTTCGACCTCGGCTTCGAACCCGTCATCTCTCACCTCCCCCTTTTCCAAATCATTGTTCACGCCTTTTTCCACTGTTTTCGAACCACCCCAGAGCTTTTTCACAGCAACCGCTTCTCCGCTACTTAAAACAACCTTATATACTTTCCCCGAGGACCCACTTCCGATAACGTTATCTTCATCTAAACTGTCCAAAATCTCGTACTCGCTAAATCCTAGCTTGTGAAATGACGTCAAAGTCCATTTCAACTTATCGTTGGTCTTTTTCGATCTCTTGAAATTCTGGTACTTGAAATAAAACCAAATAATGCCTATGGTAAAAACAAGCGCAGCTAGGATAAAAATTGACCTCAGTAACCAAGCATTGTTAGTTCTCTTATCCCCCTTTCGTCCATCACATAAACCAGCCATGGCGCCACATAAACCAGGGTTATTCATAAAACTAGATTTGTAAATTCCCTTAGCATATAAAGGTGGAATCTCGCCAGAAAGCCTATTATTCGATAAATTGAACTGGTTTAGCTTCAAGTTCTGTAACCCAAAAGGGATTTTACCCGAAAATTCATTTCCAGAAAGATCAAGGTAATTCAAACCAGACAAATTCCCGATTTCATCAGGAATTTTCCCTGAAAACTCATTATTAGCTAAATCGAGCTCATTTAGCTTCTTCCATGTGTGAATCTCTTTCGGAATTTCGCCATTTAGCCTATTGTTATGAAGATCTAGCCTACCTAATTGGCCTAAATTCACCATCGTCTCGGGTAATGATCCAGTAAGGCTGTTACCACTCGCCGAAAACTCTACGAGGTTCCCCAACCGTCCGATTTCCTCAGGAATCTCCCCAGAAAACTTATTGTTCGAGATAACTAAACCCGACAAATTCCCTGCCCCACCTATCATCTTCCCAATCTTTCCCGAAAACGAGTTGTTAACGAGATCGAGTAAATTTACGTGTGGCAGCCCCCACACACCCTCCGGAACATCCCCTGACAACACATTGTTCCCAAACCTGACCCGTGTCAAACTCTCACACTCACCTAACCCGCTCGGTATCTCACCCGAAAATCCATTATTTATCACCATAAGCTGCTCCAACACCCCTTTATCACATAAACCAGGCGGTAACTCACCGGTTAACTCATTATTCGATACATCTACCCACAGTAAAGGCGAGTTTTTACCTAAATCCCGTGGTAACTCCCCGGTAAACCGGTTCCTAAACAGCCTTATTTCGAATAGATTTGGCGAATCCGCGAAGGACTTAGGTATAACACCAGATAGATCATTTTCGTACAAATTTAACGACTTTAACGGCAACGAACATAACTCGTCTGGTATACTACCAATTAACCGGTTCATCGAGGCATCAAAAAACTTAAGCTCGGGCATATTAGCCCACCCATTACGCGGTAACTCACCGATTAAAGAATTATTATAAAGTTCTATCTGTACCACACTCTTGAGATTCATGAGTGAACTTGGTATAGTCCCGGTTAGTGAGTTGATCGATAAGTCTAAATCAATGAGTCGTTCGAGTCGACCCAGTGAGTCAGGGATCAGGCCCACCAGGTTACAATCTTCCATCCATAGTATCTCGAGATTTGTTAAGTTTCCAAACTCATCTGGGATCCGACTTGGGGAAAACGGGTTGAAGCTCAGGTTAAGCTGCTTCAGAGACGAAATTTTACCTAATAAAACAAATATGTACAATCATTAGCTAGATTCAGTAGTAGATATTTACCACTTATTATTGAAATTAGCCTTATAAAAAAAATTAACACTATTTGTTTGACTACAGTTGGTAGATTAAATTACAACGATTTCAAGTTATTAGAGATACAGTTTATAATTGACTACTTATTCATCAAATTACAAAATACATAAAAACACTGGAATTTTCAATAAAAAAAAAAAACACTGGATTAAAATAATTCACAGATATCTATTTCCTCTTCATTTCACTCCCAATAATTTAATTTTACAAAAGAGTCTTTTATTAATCAACAAATCACAACTACAGAGAACAATTACCTCCTCTGTTTATGTAGAGAAAAAAATAGATCTATGATTTTTTTGTCCACTACGAATACTTACTTACAAAACTAGCCTCCTTTATGCATCAAATCATAATCATATAAAACAATTATTCATTTTTCCATTGAATTAAAATTAAATCTCAGAGCCAAAACTGATGATTTAGTACATAGATTGAGACTTAATTATAAAAACACTTGGTAAAAACTAGGATTGTGTACAAATGCTTAATGACTTTTTCTTAACAAAAACACACAACTCGGTTTTCGCTAACAAGTCGAAAAGTATGTATTAAACGTTAACTTTCCTTTTTAGTATTTATATAACTATATACACATACATGTATTTATATACATATATAAATATATCCCTCTCTATATATTACTATATATATAGTACTATTTGTTTCTCTCTGTTTTCATATTATTCAAGTTGGAAATTATGTACAAATGCTTGAGGACTGTTTTTTTTTAATTAAAAAAATAGAATTAAGTTTTTCGCTAATTTAAGTCGAAAAGTATGTATTAAACATGAACTTTTCTTCTTTTTTTTAATAAATATTACTTCAATAGTTTATTTTTCTATACGCATATTTATTTATACACACACCCATTAATTTATAGTTCACTGTTTCAAAAAGCGCGCTTTGTAGTAAAAAGGATCGATTCAAAGGTTAAAAAAAAACTTAAAAGCTCGCTTTTCCATTTTTAGTGTAGCTCTTGCAAAAAAAAATCTCAGGTTAAAAAAAAAATCTCGCCCGAATCCCACCGGGAAAATTATTACCGCTCAAATCTATAAACCAGCTCCGGTAACTCCCCCGTCAGTAAATTCTCCGCCAAATCAAGCCGACTTAATCTCCCACACTCCGTTAAATCAGGTAAGATTCCGTTAACGGAGTTGTTCGGAGGAGAGGGACGCCCCGTGGCAGAACAGGGTTGAGAAGGGTCCCGCAAGATTTGAAAAATCTCGATTTATTTACAGATACTTAGATCTTAGTGGCTTATTTTTAAACAAAAACTACAATTGGATTCTCGATAATCAAGTCGCAAAATTGTAAATTATGTACTAGACTATAAAATTTCATTTTCTTAACTAAATATTAAAAGTTCATATATCTATACACAATTACACACATACATTTATTTATACACACAAATACATACATTTATATATATAAATATACTCCATAAATCACTATTTTAAAATGCGCGCTTCCTAATAAAAAAAGAAAAAACTCAAATCAAAGGTTAAAAGAAGCTTAAAGCTCACTTTTCCGATTTTGGCATAATTTAAGATTAGATTTCGGTTTTTAAAACACTTATAATAATAATAATAATAATACAACAATTACCTAAAACTGCAGGAACATGGCCGGAGAACAAATTATCGATCAACGAAAGCACCTCGAGCTTCCGAAACTCACCGAACCTCTTCGGAAATTCACCAGAAAAGTTATTACCGCTCAAATCTAAATAAACCAGCTCCGGCAACTCGGAAACCGAGCCCGGTAACTCCCCAGTCAGTAAATTATCTGCCAAATCAAGTTTAACCAGGTTCCCACACTGGGATACGTTCTCTGGTAACGTACCGTTAACGGAGTTGTTGTAGAGGGAGAGGGAGGAGAGAGAGGAAAGCTGGCAGAGCGGGAGTGGAAACGGTCCCTCGAGATTAGCCGAGGAGAGGTCGATAGATGTTACGGAATTTGTTTCTTTATCACAAACAACACCGTACCATTTACACGGGTCGGGGTTTGAGTCGGGACTTAATTGCCAAGTGGCAAGGATGTCGTCGGGATCGGAGAAGAGGAGTTTCGCGGAAAGAAGGTGTTTGGAGTCTTCCGGGAGAGAGAGGGTGGAGGAGAGAGAGACTAAAAAGAGATGGAAGAATAAGAGAAGCATTGTTTTGTAGAGAGAGAGAGAGAGAGATATTTTTATTTTTATTTTTATTTTACAGAAGATGAGTTAGTAGTTAGTACCCCATGGAAATGAAATGTTGAAGAAGGTTAGTGTATCTGTATATAAAGTAGTGGCCTAGTGGGTAGCATTATTTATTTATTTATTTATTTTTATGTTTTTTGTTCATGTTAAAAATGGTACGGCTCGGTTCGGTCCGGTTCGATCCGGTTCGGTTTTTCAACAAAACCAAAACCGAAATCGAACATGTTTTTCGGTTCGGTTTTTTTTGTTTCGGTCTTTTTATTTTTTGGACCGAACCGGACCGGTTTTTTCGGTCCAGTTTCGGTTTTTTTCGGTTATTTTTCGGTTTTATTTTTTATTTTACGGTCTTTTCGGTTTTTTTCGGTATTTTTCGTTTGTTTTCGGTTTTTTCGGTCTTTTTCGAATTCGGTCTTTTTCGGTTCAGTTTTACTGAAAACCAAAACCGACTCGAAATTTTTTCGATTTTCTTTTTCGGGTCTTTTCGGTCGATTATCGGTTCGGTTCGGTTTTTTCGCTTTTTTTCCCACCCCTAACAAATGGTACAAATGAAATATGATGAAAGGTAGGTCTGGATTTGTTTCGATCGGGTTTTTTTTAAAACCGAAACCGAAATACAACCTATTTTTCAGTTTGGTTTTTTTCGATTTTTAGTCTTTTTATTTTTTATACCGAAGCAGTTTGTTTCGGATTTTTTCGGTTTTATTTTCAGGCTTTTTTCAATTTTTTTGGTTTTTTTCGATTCGGTTTTACTGTAAACCGAAACCGACCTGAAAAAGTTTCAGTTTTTCGGTTTCGGTCTTTTTCGGATCGATTGATTCGGGTTTTCGTCTGGCCCTGATAATTGGAACAAAACTAATAAAGTTCTACACCAACGATTCTAGTTAACAAACACCATCTTTTTTTTAAAGGGAAAATGATTATTTAGTAAGTAATTAATTATGATTTAATTATTAAAAATACATGGTTAAAAAAAATTCGATTTAGGTATATGTTAGATAATGGTACTTGTTTTTAATTTTTGCTTTTAACTTTGATTCTATGTTGATATGTACCAAATATTAAATTAAAGTTGAAAATGTTGGTTTTTGGATATTAACCGTGCTTTTATGTATTAATCAATTAACTCCATTTATTGAAATTATTTGAGATAGTTTTTTGCAACTGCATTGGAATAAAATAAGAGCAAATTTTTGAAAGAATTTCTTGTTTCGCAGTTTGTAGTTATAATGCAATGAGTTTGTATTTAATAAATGAGTATTGATTAAATGTTTAGGCAAGACCGACACCGAAATTTATATGGCTCGGGTCACACAAAAATGTTGTTCTATTTAGGATACTCGGTAGTTTAGGTAGCCGACGGATCCGGACAATTTAGATACTCGATAGTTCGGGAACCTGACAGGGTAGGATGAGACAATTTCGAAAATTTTAATTTAATTAAAAATAAAGAATAAAAAATACTACTCCGATGAGCTAAGCGACTTTGAAATCTAGATTTTTGTTGCTAATTAGTTTAAAATGAAGAATAAAAAATACTACTAATATCTTATACGGGTATCCTTTGAATCATTTCCATCAATTTTTTTGTTAAATTTTCTAGTAAGAGTGTTTAAACTTGAAACATACTTGATCTGTTTCCAATTAATTATATTTTACGAAATTACGTGTAATTTTGACCAGTTTATAGCATGTATCAAAATTGTCGAAATAAAAAATTTCAAAATTAAATCATATAATTTAATGTTTCAAATATATGATTAACTTTTGAAAATTTTCATTACGACAATTTCAATACAATTTATTAGTCGATCAAAATTAGACGTAGTTTCGTAGTTTCGTAACGAACGATTAATCGATAACCGAGCAAAACATAACTCAAAATCTAGAAAACAAAAGGCACTGTGATCAGAGCAAAGTCAAACGCAAGAAGTGTGAGTGAGTGAGAGCTGTCACATTGTCCAAAGATTTCTATGGTTGGTCACTTTGGCTAACACAAGTCCCAATATTATCCACTGGATTTAAGTTCCCAGATTTTTTTATTTATTTTTTTATCTTAAAGGAGGATAAGTAGGGTCCGATATTTTATTTTCGTCTAATCGTTCGTGTTCGGATAAATTTCGGTTCATTTATAAACGAAAACAATAATATATCATTCGTCTATTAATTAGCTGGATATGAGGAAGACTATGTTCGTTTCGTCTAATCTCGTGTTTGTGTAACTATATATAAAGTTTGATAAAATTAAAAAACTAAATCTAATTATGTAATATCACTACAAATCAATAAACTTATTTATACTACAATAATATTATTAATAATGATATGTTTACATTATTTCAAAGTTATTAAACTAATTTATATCATCATGGTATAAATGTAATCATCGATTTTATTGTTAAGTGTTCGACTTGTCAAAATAATTAATTATACGTATGTAAAAAAAATTATACATTTTTAGAATATATAAACTTAAAACTAAAAAAATATGTATGATATCAAATTAATTAATTAACTAACGTTTTATTTATTTGTAGACAACTTTATTATAGTAAACAATATAATACTAAATGATAAAATTATAATATATTCTAGAAAGAAATAAAGAAAATACTGTTTTTAATTATTGAATATTTTGAATTAATGAAAATAGACGTTTACTAAAAACTCGTGTTCGGCTCGTCAAATGTTCGGTTCATATTCGTCAAATGTTTGTTCGTAGTTAAATGAACATGAACAAGTGTGCAATTGATAAACACGATCATGAACATAGTCATATTCGGTTCGTTTCACTTCATTTGCCTCTTCAAGGACAAGTGCATTTTTAGTTTACTTTTTAGTTTCAACTTTAGATATTTAGAGAAACCATATTTAGTTTCAACTTTGGATATTTAGAGAAACCACGTCAATGTTTCTAAATTTTTATTCAATTAACACAATTTGAAGGATAACAATCTAAGTTTATACCATTTTGAGCTTACTTAAAATAATCTCTATTTTAAAAAGGTTTATATTTTATTATTTGATTGACGATAAATATGGAGGAAACTGGTATAGTGGGGCCTTGTTTAAACAAAAGAGTAGATAAAGTGTCATTTTTTATTGGTAAGGGAGACTTGGATTCACCGTGTGTAAATAGGGGAACAAATGGATGAAAGTTAATATAAAATTTTACTAAAAGTATAACATGATTTGTTGATATTGATACAAGAGAAAATGGTTGGTACTATGTGTGTTTATTGTCCGAGTATATCACGTTGATCATCATGGTTAGAACCCTGTCACCTATAAAGTTTCATAAGTTTTACTTTAGGGATAAAAAAAAATACAAGTGCTCCAAGACAATTTTTACTGCACACGAACTACCCCATTTATTGAGTTAATTTAGCACGAGCCATGTCTTGTTTAATGTAGTAACTTAATTAAATATATGTAACTAAAATGAAATAAACCTGATTAAATATGGCATTGGCAGAATTTGGAATATTTCCGGTTTTTGAATTTCTTATAAAATAAGTATCCATGTCAATAAGGATATATGGATATAAAGTGTTTTATCTAGTTTTTCCATCAAGGCTAATAAACTTTGAAGTTTATGCCATCTACATTACAAAATTTACAAAATAAAATAGCCTGTATATAAGTGAAATGGAGTAGTTCATATTCATTGTACTTCGAAAGTATAAATTATCTTTTCAAATTAGATTCAATCTTGTATCATTCTCTTTTTGGCGTGATCTTAATAAACCATTATATGTACAAGTTGGTGTAATTGATAGGAGGACTACATTGGACCTCTATTATACTATATAATTACGGCCTCCATTCCCAAATTATTGTCCTGTTTTAAAAATCACCCATATTAAGAGAATAAAATAATGACATAATTTTTTTTTTATGTTTCTTTCAATATTTATCCTTATAAAACAAACATTTAATTATAAAATATGTTTGGATCATGGGTATATGTGTAATTGCAAAAGATTAGAGTTACTAATTATAGAAAGTGGACAATAATTTGAAAACTTACTAAAAATGAATAAGAGAACATTAAAAAGGGAAATGAGGTAGCACTAAACAAAAAATTACTACTAAATGCTAGTATGAAAAATAAGAGAACTCCAAAATATTATTCTCATTTAATTATCCATTACGAAATTAGATGTAATTTCGACCGACTTATAACTTGTAACAAAATTGTCGAAATGAATTTTTTTTAAATCTAATCATAAAATTTAATATTTGAACTATATGATCAAATTTTAAAAAAATTTATTCCGAAAATTTTGATACAAGTTGTTGCTGGCCAGTCAAAATTGCTAGTAGCTTCAGTGAAAAATTAAATAGGAATATATGAGTGAGGGTGGGCGAAAAACCGGAAAAACCGAACCGAACCGAAAAAAATCGAAAAAGACAGAAACCGAAAAACCGAAAAAAAAAATCGGGTCGGTTTCGTTTTCAGTAAAACCGAACCGAAAAAGACCGAAACCGAAAAAGACGAAAAAAACCGAAACTGGACAGAAAAAACCGGTCCGATTCGGTCAAACAAATAAAAAGAATGAAAACGAAAAAAACCCAAACGAAAAATATGCTCGGTATCAGACCGCAGCCATATATATGAGTAGTACATGGCAAATTCAAATTCGGCGGCTGAATTCACACTAGCATCTTTAATTAAGTTACACGTCACCAATTTCTGCATCTATCTCATGGCTTCAAATGTAGCTAATTACCATGAACGGTCTTGTGATAATTACACTCAGATAATTTCTCCATGTTAATTGTTATATTGTGTTACATTACAATAAACTCGAACTCATCTTAATTAGTGACTTTTTACATTACATTGTCATTTGCAAACAAAGTATATGAGATGGTAATACACATGAGTGAGTGAGTTAGGTGAAAAACATTTCTACACTGATTGTGTGTCTAGAAACGTGAAAAGGGAATGATATATTTGTCTCTCTGTCTGTCTATAAAATTAGAATACGTTTTTTATATATGTTTCATATAATAAACTATTTGATTTTAACGATTTGGTTATCCCATCTTTAAATTGTTTCGATTTTGTTATCATACTATAATAACTTTTCAATTTATATATTACCGTCTAAATTAATCACAGAATCATGTCACGTGATATTTGACAAACATTAATTTGATAGAGTAATTTGACAATTTTGCACAAAAATATGTCTTACTAGAAAAAACGTTTTTCCCAATTTCACACATAACAAAAATTATCACATAATCCAAATTTGGGAAACGATGCTCTAGTATGATATATTTGTTACAGAATGATAAAATTACCATCTCACATTCAAGTTTATCAAGCACGTGCTGTCATGTGATATGATTTCGTTATTAATTTAGACAGTGATACATAAATTGAACAATTTCTGATAGTGTGATACCCAAATTAAAAAATTTAAAAGACGGGTATCAAAATCGTTAAAAACATTATAATTTGGTATAGTAAATATATTTTTTCCTAAAATATTATGCAGAAGTTATGATCATGCATGCATGGGGTGATTTAGATAAATTTGAAAGTGGTTTTCACTTTTCACCTAAGTTCTTTTAACATGCTCCTTAAACAGTATAAATTGGACAAAAAAGTAAAAAGAACATTCTGCTTTATGACTCATTCTCCGAAATAATTTGTTCGGTGTGAATATTACACAAAAGTTAAAACCATGAAAGTTTGGAGAAATAATAAATCAGAAAATCATATTTCTAATATTCTCACTTAAAAGTAAATTTGTTGGGATCCACCATACATTGTACCCGTGAGTTTTGATAAAGTTTACTCGCTGTTTGCATTTTAATTTTGTGCACTTAGTGGCTAAATTCAAATCAATGTTACATTATTAAAATGACACAAAATATTAAACCTGGCAGAAATTTCTGTGTAAGATCTGGTATATATTGTTTGAAAAGGTAACTTTTTATTGTTAAAACTAGACTAGTTGGATTTTATGCAAACTTTAATTTGTACTCATATTTGTTAAATTACGAATCACACTTATATAATATAAAACCAGAAGCCGCAGATAATTTATAGCCAAGTAAATCATCAAAACATTGCTGAAATTTAGTACGATATAATCAGTTATCATATCAAATGTTCTAAACAATTATTGCTTGTGATGAATAAAGTTCCCCATATGCCTAATTTTTTGCCCAATTTACAACCATTCATTTTGTCCGTTCTGTATTGGTAAAAGAATTGATGTAACCCAAACTCCACATGTATTTATAGAACTATTCATATAAATACATATTACAAAAATTCTTTTTATGTGAGCAAGATTCGAGAGCCATTAAGTACACTATTGTAAATTTGCTATTTTGTGAAAACAAACATATAGTATATATCGTAGCCCCTTCAATTATTATGACCTTGCCTAATATCTTTATCATGTACCTCTTTGCTTGTCTGAATCTAACCTCAAGAACCAAAATAAAAGTGTGTTAATTTTTGGTTTAGTGATTTATTCAATATTACTATAGTAAATAGTTAGATTTTGAAAATAATTCATCATTTTAATTAATATGCAGAAGATATTTGAAATTGCTCCAGCAAACACGAGAACTTTATTGATATATATACTCGAGAGTAAAGCTTATATTTTTTTACAAATTGGAATCATAATACGCATTACTATTAAACAAAGTCAGGATAACAATTTGTAGTGCATAAACATTAGATAAAGAGAAATATAGAGATGATTAGTGTCAAATTCAACCATATTTGGCTTGACCGATGTCCCTCAGTTGCTTTTCGTAAAAGTTTTTGTTTTTTATAGTGTTTTTAATTTATTAGTGAGCTGGTTTATTATGAATAAATAAATAAAACTTGTTGTCATGCTATATAAAGAATGTGACAAAGTGGTTTAGAGAAAAAACTCACGTTCCTATAATCCAATCATGATGCAATCTTTATGTATCTTATAAATTAAAATACAAAGCCTTTAATTTCATGTTTAATTTCATATTGCCAGACATTGAGCTTTGAAGCATGGCTAGCTAGTGGTTTACTTGAAGGATATCATCAAAGCAAGATTTGTGGGTCTCCCTTTAAATCCCTTATGCTAATTAATTATAGGGCAATAATACACCTTATTACGCCTTGCTTGGTTGAATTATTTGAAGTCGGTATTGGATTTGAGATCTTACCGGACCCATAAATGTTGTGTTTGGTTACGTAAAATAAATGTAACTGGATTATTAGTAAGTATGGACCGAAGGATACATTTTTTTTCTAATTACTTTAACCATTGGGGTGGTGATATACAACAATAGTCCAATTATATATATCCTGATTGTTAATCCGACGTTCATTACCAATTCCGCTCAATTTAAGGACCGGATTGTTAATATGGGAACTACTAATCTCATAACCAAATGAGGCTCTAATTTGTTACAGAAGAGTAACAAATTAAGCAAGTGTTAATACATGTTTTCACCAGAAAATCGTGATCTTTACTAATCGACTCAGTGATAAGAGGAAATTCGAATACGCATGGCTTTATTTTGGGGCCTATAATAATTTTGGCGTGCAATTGAAATTCCTATGCAAAAATTGTGACTCAGTTAATGGATATATTGGAAGAGATGTAACTTTCAAGATAAAAAGATTGATATTATCTTCAGTAACAAGTTTACAAGGATTTCAACTAATAATTATTGACTATAGCAAGGCGATGTACCATGTAAACGCTATAAAATAATATTTGATTTAAAAAGAGCTAAAAGCTGTCACAAACATGTCGCTAATTTAAAAATTTGTCACAAATCTGTCGCAAATTGACTAAACTGTCACAAAACCGTCATAAAAACCAACGCTAATAAGCTCGTAACAAAAAATACCGTCACTAATCATTTTTTTTTTATAGTAAAACATTCAGTGGTAATCTCCAACTTCCATGAAGTAACAGGTTTGGTCTGCTAAGTTTAAGAAATTAACATGACTTTTTGTAGTTTCTTAATGTCACATACTATAAAATACAAAGTGCTGAAAGTAGTAGGCATTATCATGTAACTAAACACAATTATCACTAAACAATAAATATATTGTCAAAAAATAAACTTATTGCCACTTAATATATATTTTTTCGCTTAAATCATTGAGTATTATCCCCCCATATCTACGACCGTATTTGCCACTTATTTCAATGTCGAGGACGTTATTGATTGGATTCAATGTTACGTTGCCAAGAAAGAATTTCTGACTCAAGACTTCATGAAATGATGATTAGTGTATCAAGCAACACTTTTAATTATAAAAACCACTAAAAAAAAAAAAACCATTTACAATCGGTTTGCTTTTTGAAAACTGTTGGTAATATAAGTGTCGTTAAATTTTAGCAACAGAATAGCAACTAATTAAATTGTCAAATTGTTGATAAAATTTAGCGACACTCGATTTAACAACAGTTTTCAAAAAACAAACTGTTGGTAAATGAATTTTTTTATGATAGTGAACCGATTATCATGTATAAATAAAAGAGGGGATTAGGGAGAACAAGTCACTAGCGTATATGTTTTTCATGACTTTCATAATTGTCATCTTATGCTTAAAAACCCCACATACAATCAACCCACATTCTCCTACTTTTCCCCTCTTCTTTTTGTTAAAAAAAGCTACACCAGCAAATGATGTGAGAAATCACTTTTCCCCATCTTGTACAACTCAACTTTTCTTTTCTTTTGTTATAAATATTTATACTTTGAAATTATAACTAGTGATATACTGGGAAGAGTACACAAAAAAGGTTTCTTTTTTGATTCACTAATTAGTATTATACATTCTTGTTACAAACTTTAACGTGGGTTAGAGCACATGTATTTTAACATGTGACCACCTCTTTACAACTAAAGGCTTTGTTATAAGTCATATGTCAATCTCTCATTAACTATTTCCCCAAAAAGAAAACTCTTTTTCTTTTAATTACTTTATAGTTTTCTATTTGTACGAATACGGATCAAATGTAGTCATATAGAATTTGAAGTGTCAAAAAGATATACTAGTTTGTCTAACTCAACTAACATTATATTAGAGCTGGGTTCGGTCTTATTCGGTTCGGTTTTTGGCAAAACCGAAACCGAGCAGATTTTTCGGTTATGTTTTTTTCGGTTTCGGTGAATGTATTTTTTGGACCGAACCGGACCGGGTTTTTTCGGTCTGGTTTCGGGTTTTTCCAGTTTTATTTTTGGTTTTTCGGTTTCGGTCTTTTTCAGTTCGGTTTTATTGTAAACCCAAACCGACCAGAAAAAGTTTCGTTTTTTCGGTTTCGGTCTTTTCTGTCTTTTTCGGTTTGGTTATCAGTTCGGTTCGGTTTTTCCGGATTTTCGCTCATCCCAACATTATATAAGCAAACTAATTGAATTATACAAGAACATTTTTTAGTACTCGGTTATCATTGAATTTAGGTACAACTTGGACTTAATAATCAATTGCAATCATCATGAATGAGCTAATTCAATTATAATACTCTAAGGCAGCTCACCAAGCTAGAGATTATATTGTTTTCTCATTAAAGAGTGAATAAATGTAGTTGAGAAATGCATTTTAGACTCCAAACCAAACGGCAATGCTAATCAAATGTTAACAACATGTCATAAGTATGAAGTTATGTATATGGCAGTGTGACCTAATTCAGCTGATGCCTTGCACATTTCGATAAGAAAAATGATATAGCCACTTAAAAAAACTTACCGAAAAACATTATCCGCTGATGTAGGGAGTTAAGTGTATCAATCATTTTTGTTTCGATATTGAAATAATATTTTTATTTATTCCATAATTGGTCTTCCTAGTTTATCACGTCAGTGGTTAATGATTTTAGTTGGCTATAACAATACTCTTTGGATCATACGTGCATATATAGAAAGCAAATTAAAGTTCCAAAATTATGGTTACTATTTTTTTTTATATTTTTTTTTGTAATCAATCATGGTTACTACTATTATTTGATACGAAAATAATAGCTATGGTTACTATTATTTAGACGTATATATATATATGTCTAAAAATAGAGATATCAATCTCATATAGCACCATTGTTAAACAAGGAGGGTGATTCAATCACTTAAAGATTATACACTCGATGGTTTTGGATTTAAGCTAAGTTACGTTTGGTGTTCTCTGTCCGATATCCGTGTAGTTTTCAGTAGGAACAAGGTACTTACGAAATTAAAACGGAATCAAATGTCTTAGTTACCGTAGTACATATATAGACCCCGAGA
This sequence comes from Primula veris, assembly GCA_963682055.1. Lineage (NCBI taxonomy): Eukaryota > Viridiplantae > Streptophyta > Magnoliopsida > Ericales > Primulaceae > Primula > Primula veris. The sequence goes on along the minus strand of OY821749.1, from coordinate 2,112,428 downwards.
TGATTTATAGTTATAACTTATACGCGAGTAATGCATAAGTATTTTATGAATCAGAGTTGTATTAATTCGCAAGTGGTTAGCGGTTCAAAACTACACTAAACGTGTGACTATCTCATCGACTATACGTTTAAACAGGACATCAGAAAATGTGACGGTACAGGGCTCAAGTCGACTTCGTACAAATACGTACGTACTTACTAAGACTACTGTCAAAAAATTGGCTGAGAAAGAAAAACTTAAAAGCAACAAAATCCCTACAGATTGATAGTGATTGATACCCAGTGACATATGACAAATACTTTGTATTTGATTTATTTGTTTCTTGTGTCTTTACCTAATATCTCTTCTGGCAAATTTTGTATTATAGTCTTATAGAAAGTGGAAAATTTCGAAAATGAAGAAAAAGGATAATGGAACAAAGCATGATGCAACTAGTCCAAGTCAAGTGACCCTTATTTTTTTATTTTTAATATAAATGAGTCAGAAAGAAACAAATTTGTAGGGAAGAGACGAGAAAAAAAAGAGCTGATAGCTGATCATATGATAGTGATTATACATTGGAATAAGAAAATTTACTTCAGTACAAAGCTTGTTTGGTCATTAGTGCATGTATATCCACTTATTTATCAGAACACCACAAATTATTTAATGCTGAGAAACAGCCCCTAGGGTAGCAATAAGCTTACTAGTATCAGGTTATAAAGTGAACCACATTTTTAGATACATTGATACAACAGCTTTATATTTTGCCAAACACTTATTTCATGTAAAAATACAGTATAATGTTGTATTAAAAAAAATACATACCAACAAACATTTAACTTTTAGTGAATGAAATACTAATATATAAAAGGTAGCACTGGGCATAAAATAAAGCAACAAAATGATAGCAGTTCTAAAACGGCTAACAATGAATAGTGACATATATAAGTGTTGGATATACATGCATGTAATTGTGGTGTCCCCTTGGAACACTATTATTTAGCATGATCATCCATGGCATCATTGGAAATTTAGGATTTCAGAGGCAAAGTGTCCCAAATAAAGGGAAATGTCATCCACTCAATCAAAGTCCATAGGGATAAAAATTAAGAAAATGAAACTTGGTCATTGCTAATAAGAGGATATTATTGCATCTGCAACATAAACTCGAATATTTTGTACAACTTTAACTACAGGTTTAAACACCATCAGTTAAAACTTGCAATCAGAAATGTGTTACAATGATCAATTTTCCCATTGCAATCAAAAACCTTATAGTTCTTGAGAACCGACTCGCTATTATGACTAAAATACAACTTTTTTTAGAGTACAACTACAAAAAACGCCAGTCCAAACAAGATACATAAAAGTTATGTGCTGTTTACGATTGGTCCATTGTAAAGTTTTCTTCCCATAAAATTTCTTACAAATTAATATGCCTGTATTAGAAAACAAAGAAGCAAGTTTTCCAATATAACTTGACTACTTTACTTCACTTTTATAAAAAGTTCAAGCAACTCATCTCATAATTAGGCACAGGCAAATTGAAACAATGCTATAATGCTCAAGGTTATGTTAAAATAAACATACTTGTTTGTGAATATTAGCTTTTCAAAAGTTGCATTCAAACCAATGGTTCACTCACTCTTGTAACTTAGAACATTGTTATCATGCCCCCCTTCTCCCCTTGTCTCTAGAATATATGGTGATGTGGCCCAAGGAAAAGATATATTTTGTCTGGGCACAACCCATTATGAAATGGAACTTGGGAACAATTCTTAGTGGACAGAAATCAAGGAAAACTTAAGAAATACTACTAATTAAGAAGAAACAGTAATTATGATTATAATTATAATTAATCATAATTTTAAAGTACCTTGAAATATAGGGCAAAGCAAATTCTATGAATCGGTGGTCATTGATAGAAACTCAGAAGCAGAGATATTGAGTGCAAGGCTAGTTTTTACATTGTTTCATGACAGTTGGCCTCTAGCATTATTAATAATTGAGCCAATACCACCAAAAGTTCACTTGCTCCTATCCTATAGGATGCCATATTGTGCATGAGTATTGTTGACGGACCAATTATGAATTAAATAAAAATATGATTTCAATATACACTTAACCTGTCACATCAGCGGGTAAAGTTTTTGAGAAATTTTATACGGTCGATTTATGAGACAAATTTGTATCATACTATAGCTCACGAGCAAATGTGGTAAAAAGTATCATACAATATGTATGACAATTGACAACTAATAATTCCGAAATAAGACAAATTTTGCTGTATATAGAGAGACCTCCAGAAAGCTTTTTGATATACATTTCATCAATTATAATTACTGTACAATTCAATAAGCCTGAAATCATAATCCAATTAATGTAACATAAGTTCAAACCAATTCCTGCCCGAGTACATTTTACTTAAAAGTTCAAGTATTTAGTATTACTTTAAGCCTGTTAAATATGTGCCAGTACTACATTTTTTAGAGGACCGAGCGCATTCCGAAAATAAAAAACCAGTACTAAACTTGATTTACTATCTTAGAGCAATCGTATCAATTTTCTTATAATTTTTTCACATATTTAAAGTAATTATCATCATTTTTATATTTTGAGGGTAACAGTTTAACTTTATACATTTTTCAGATTTTCTATCAAATTTCTTATCATAACTAAATATTACTATATTTTAATATACTTATATCAATTTTTTTCAACCCAAATTAATTTAATAGAGCAATCACATTAAATAGGTTACAATTTTTCTCGTATTTAAAGTAAAAATTACACTTTTACAACTTATAAGTAAACGTTTTGGTTTATACAAATTATCAGCATTTTTATCAATTTCTCAATCAAAATTATATATATAACTCATCTTTTTGTTATTTTATTAATTTATATGTGAAAAATACAAATAAATGAGAGAGAATAAGAGAAAAGTAAGAGAACGAAATTATTATTTTAATTATAAGTAAATATTTTAAGATAAACGAGTTCATATAAGAGAACTGATACGCCAGGTCTTATCGTTAAAATAGACGATGATGTACATTAAGTATTAAGTGATAACTAAGAAACTCAGAAAAATATATATTAATTACCGCATCAGACATGTCACAGTGAAGCTTTGTGACAGAATCTCCACGTCCCAATTCCTGAAGAACTCCATAGGCAATATATGTTTTCGGCCCCAAATCCGGCTTTAAACTACCTTCGGGTAACTTTGTAGCAAGGTTCAAGAACCCTTCACGAGGGCGGATATAATGTTTGAAAGATAGACTAGTAATAAACTCAAAACCGTGCCTGAGCAAATGTTCCTCGAACAAGGTTTGTGCAGGCCAATCTTTCAATTTGAGAATCTTAGGCCACTCGTACTTGTCGAATCTTCTATCAAGGTACCCTTGAAAGAACTGATGGCAATTAGTTTCCTCCTGCAGTTCATCACAGAACAATTCAGAAAATTCAGAGGTCAAACCATGTGACCATAAAGAAAATGCAAAGCATTAACAGGGCAATAAAAAATTCAATGATTAGAGCACTTATGAACAGGAATTAACAGATTAAGCAGTAAGCACATCATAAAATTCCAGAAACCTATTCCTTCCAAAAACTAAACTTGAAAAATCCCAATTCAAAAACATGCAGGCAATCACTTTTACGAAGCGTTGCAGCACTGGAAAACATGTCTAAAGCCTCAAGAAATAAGTAGAGCTGAATGAAACGAAATTCAGCTTTAAAGCGCAGGAAAAAAAGAATGTAATTTCAGTAACTAACTCACTGAACGCATGCATGTAGTTGTATCAATGAGCTGAAAATTGACATTTGAATGGGTTCAAAATTCAAATAAAGTTTTATTGAAATTCAATTAAAATAAAATGACACAGAAAAGAGGAGAGGAACTTATCAGACACCAACTCAAACAGTTAACAGCACTCAAGTCCAATTGTAAATCATAATTCTCATTCTTAATCTGACGACAAGCACGCCACATCACCATCGGTTCCCAGCTTTAAACCCAGCGTAGTCTCGAGGACATCTCTAACAATCACTGGCTCACCTTTACACCAATGCTTTTGAAAATGATTCAAATCTACATCCTTAAGATCCGTAGCAGCTGGGCTGTACAAGTAATTATCATCGGAATTTTTCCTAAAGGACGGTTTTCTTAAATTCTTATTATTACCAGAAACTATTTCATCATCTTTTGTAAAACAAGGGCACCTTGTTCGAAAAAGTTTGAACTTCTCATTAAGTTCATTCTCTCTAGCCCTCTCTTTAGCTTCACTAAGCAACTCTGAGACCCAATTTTCTATAAACACCATTATTATTTGCTTGGCATTCAGATTTTGGCTCAACACCATTACTCACTTCCCTAGTGATGGGAGAGACTTTTCTTCTAGAAACAGTACCTCTTCTGCTTTTAGGAGGGTTTTTATATATTTATGGTATTACCATGCATATATTTGAGATCTTTCACCCCGACGGACACGTTAATTTCTCCCTCACCTCCTTGTAGGTGGCCGTTACGCAACTCTCGGCAACACGTCAGACACAAGTCATATGAACAGTTTAGATAACTTCAGTGGAAATCAACAAGTGAAGTCTTGCAGTTGTTGCTGGATAAAAAAAAAGTAAATATATAGAAGGTTAATTTTATCGTTGTCAAATTTTGAAAACTTTTGAGAGTAAAAAAAAATCTTTGCAGTCTTTACCAGTAAAAACCTTCATCTTTGTCAAATTCTACTTTCTGTGCTTTTACTTCTGACAGTTGCTGGTCTGAAATATTACTATATCGGTTCCACAATATAATTCACGCAAAACCCAAGTTATTAAGAAAACATAATCATTACACATTTTTTACACTCTAGTTCCACTTTTATCCTATTTTTATTAATGCGCATTCTTCTAAAAATTTAAAAGTATGGACAAACATGTAATTTTACAAAAGATTTTTTTCTATTTTGGTTTATCAAATTATAGATTATATTTTATGTGTATTTGGAGTGATAAATATGTCTTTTATTAGTAATGTATTGTACAAAAATTGGCTGAATATGAAAAATAATTTGGTCATTAATTAAATGTTCAAGACATAATTGTCCTTGTTAATCTTTGAATAGGACAAACTTACGTCATCCGGTTGAGTTTTTGGGTTGATATTTAAGGTGGAAATAGCAGTGCTCGTTGATGTTAGGATAGTGTAATAGATACCGTTTTGTTGTTTGGTGATAGCAAAAACTAATGACAATTAATTGTCTTTGTTACTCTTTGAATATGAGAAACTCACGTCGTCCGATTGAGTTTTTTGGTTGATATTTAAGGTGAAAATAGCAGTGTTCATTGATGTCAGGATAGTGTAATAGATACCGTTTTGCCGTTTTGCCGTTTTGGTGATAGCAAAAACTAATGACAATTAAATATTCATATATCTATAGGCATAGGGCCGGGTAAAAAAAACCCGACCCAAACCAGCAATCCGACTCGATCTCTACTCGAACTCCTCTAACATGAACTAGTCCCGACACGACGTTGTCCGGTATTCTCCCGACCCAATCACTTTCGGGATCGGGATCGGGATGAGTACCTCAAAAATTATTAAATATATCTAATTTTTAAAATATTTATATTATATATATAACTATATTTCTAAATTTGTATACACCCCAACAATTATAAATAAACAATAAATTTATTGTCACTAGATATATTTACCCCGAAAACTCACTCAATAATCTTACATCATTTTAAATAAGACTAACCATCCGTAACTAAGAGCATATATGCCATTTATTTCAATGTTGAGGATGATATTGACTGGATTCAATGTGATAAACCAATGTTTGAGAAGTTGAGAAATATTTTTTGAACTCACTCAAAACTTTGGCTCCATTAAAACACAAGTCGTTTTAGGAGTAGTAAATGAAATGATATGTACCAGAAAAAATATATATAGCAAATGATATGATAAGTAGTGTATCCAACCGTGCATGCATGGGTAGTGTAACAAAGCAATATTTTTAATTATAAAAACTTATTATAAAAGTATTTATTTATTAATATGAATGAAAATAGGGATGGGGAGAAGTTGAGAAACAATGTTTTCATGACTTTCATAATTGTCATCTTGTATATCTTTTCTTTTACTTTTAGTTACAAATATTTATCTTTATACTTTGAAAAGGATAAACTTGGTAGAGTACACACAAAAGGTTTCTTTTTTGATTCACTAATTAGTATTATACATTCTTGTTACAAACTTTAACGTGGGTTAGAGCACATGTATTTTAACATGTGACCACCTCTTTAATTACAACTAAAAGCTTTGTTAGAAGTCATATGACAATCTCTCATTAACGATTTATCGAGAAAAAAAGCTATAAATTAATTTTGTCCAAACATTTATTTTTTTCCAAACAAATAAATTAAACTCACAGCCGTGGTACATATATAGTTCAAGGAAATGCAGTGGCATTAGAGATGCATGCATGCAGAACTCCAAAAAAGCTTTTAGTCACAATTTTATCGTAACATTTCATTTTGATTAGGAGGTTACTATCGGAAAAAGTTAAGATAGCAACAGTTTACTTTCTGAAAACTATTGGTAAAGTGAGTGTCACTAAATTTCGGCAACAGTTTAGCAACATAAATTGTTGCTAAATTTAACGACACTCACTTTACCATCAGTTTAGCAACTGATGCTGACGGTAAGCTGACATTTTTTTTGGATTGCGTCATCAGTTAACCAACTCAAGAGACATTGCTCCTCACATAATTTCCAGAAACGTAATTTTGATCTTCACTACAAAAAAATAACCAAATAGCGACGGGATTAGTGACGGTATTTTTTGTTACGAGCTTATTAGCGACGGTTTTTGTGACGGTTTTGTGACAGTTTAATGAATTTGTGACAGATTTGTGATCGTTTTTTAAATTAGTGACATGCTTATGACAGTTTTTAACTCTCACTAAATCAAACATTATTTTGTAACGATTTATTTCTTCAACGTATGGTAAAAGAAATAGTAAGCTTTTAACTTTGTGTATATACTTTTGGGCACTTGCGAACCTTGAGAAAAGTTTACTCTGGGTTGGCCTGATTTGGGTATAATAAAAGCTCATTTTGATTTAAATGAAATCTTTAACAAACAGAATTGAATAGATTTTCAAGATTAAAGGTTTTAAACTAAACATGCCACTACTTATTAGGCTCATCAACACCCTTTTGCTATTTCCATAAAAATAGGTTATATAGTAGGACCAGGGCCGGTCTTGGGTCTAGGTCTAAGAGACACAAGCTTAGATACTCTAAAAACCGACTTATTTTAGAGTCTCATTTTCGTAAATACTTGTTTTATATAATTGTTTTCCTATTTTTTTCAATAGATATAGCACTAGAAATGGTTAACATAATAGATTTAAGTCTTGGTGTTCACCACATACTTGGGTTTGAACCCCCCACATCCCCACATTTCTTTTTGTCTAGTTTTACATAACTAATTATACTAGTGAAACTTATAGTTTGAGTTCATGTTTTTCCAGGTCTCATATAAAATATCTTAAATGTAATTGCAAAATGTATGCCTTACTTTTAAAATTAACAAACTTGTTCTTTTTTCCCCTGGTATAATTATGATTTCTGGTTTTATTACAAAATTTGGATAGTATAATACTTTTAATTAAACTTGCTCAGTTTATCACATTTCGATAAATTTGAGCTAAATATTTTGTTGTTTATTTATCTCTTATATCTTTAAATTTTGTGTTATTTTACAATGAAAAATGCCCCATTTTTTTTAAAAGCCTACATCCCCCAAAACTCGGGCTCCGGCTCTGAGTAGGACAACAGTTTTTGTTGGTCTCGGTTAAGTTAATGAAACATTTCAATGTATTGAAGCACCAACAAGGAAAAGAGCTTGTAGTCCCTCTCAAACAACGTGCGAAGGTTTCAAATTCTTCATCAATCATCATAGAACAGCATAACCAAGACACATTTCAATTCCCCGGCCAAGACAATCTGCTAGCATTGGCTCTAAAATCCAAGGTAAAAAAAAATGGAGATTAAAAGAGAAGACCCCGAAATTGCAACATTATCATGATCACTTCCAGATTTCCATGTGGATTGCACGATCTGCAGCAACTTGACTAAACTATCTAATCCGTTGGATAGCAGCAAAAGAGGCTCTGGATTGTTGACAGTATCACTCCCGGGTTGTTTACCCAATGCATTTTCGACACCTGCCATTTCCAACACGATCCTCACCGCTCCTCTGTAGTTACTCGTGTACCTGGGACACGGGTTTCAGCATCACCTTCAGATCTCCCTATATTCAATCACAAAATAGTTAAGAAAACAAAATGCTGTAATTCTTTCAGTTGAAACTTTAAAGAAAGTGATTACTAATGTTGCAGAAAGAGCTGAAGGAGGATTCATAAGAGCGTATGCACTTAGAGAATAATTCAAATGTTTGAGGCAGACTGCAATTTCTAAATATAAATAATTAGACAATAAAAAAAAAACATGTCTGGCATCATAACCATGCTTTCATTCACATATCTAAAGATGCAAATAGAGACTTCCCCAACCCACTTGAAACTTGTTAGTTGTAATTTCTATCATTACAATCGGATACATGTTTCCTCAAAACCTTTTCTTTTTCACAAGAACACTAGACCAACTCATGTCATGGCTGTAGCTCAAATAAGCTCAATCAATAATATATACTTTGGATTTTTAGTTAGATATTTCTAAACTTACACGGTCTAACGAAAAGTTCAACTCAAACCTATAGCTAGTTGAATCACAGTTTCCCTAAAACATTCCAACTGTCTCAGCACATCGCTTAACTGGTCATAACTACAAGCAAACTAGAGTTCAAACAAAATAATTATTCGTTATTAACTCCAACACCAAGCAAAAGTAAGTCACCAGATTGGGGACACACACGACTCACCTGATCCAGTACAGACTCATATTCCAGCATGTGTGCCTCGACTCTCCAAATATGACGCATCTGTAGCTAAATATATGCACCGATACATTAAAAGATTTTGTTACGTGTCATACTCCAACCTCAAACAAAGTTCGTTCGTCACTTCTCTCTCAATTAACTCAGTAGTTTCCTTTACCTTCTCCCTATTCGAAAATCCACTCACCATAGCCTTCCACATGTCCTCATCAGGGACACACCCATCAACCACCATTTCGTAAAAAACCCGATTAGATTTATGCAAATCATCTTTCGTACTATAACAACCAATAAGAGAATTAAATGATTTCGCCTCAACTGAAATTCCTCTACTTCGCATACTTAAATATAATGGAAAAGCTCTATCCAAATCATTTACCCTCAAAAGACCCTGTACAACCAGATTGTGAATACGAACATGTATGCTCCATGTTAACCGATTCGGTGTAATACCCTCCAAAACCATCTCATCGAGGAAATTAGCAGCTTCTTGGAACTTACAAATATCACATAATAAATTTATAACTTTTGAGTATAATCCAGCGTCAGGCTTCAATCCTTGATACTTCATTTGATCAAGAATCTCTATAGCCTCTTCTATTTTGCCTTCTTTACAAAGCCCATCAAGTAAAGTGCTATAAGTAACAGTATTCGGCTTTTGGCGCTTACTAATCATTGTTTTCAATAAAATCATTGCTTCGGAACATTGCCCACTTTTACAAAGTCCATCCATGAGAGACGTATATGTGAACACGTTAGGCTCTATCCCTCTTCCATTCATCTCTTCAAGCAATTTTACAGCCCCATCTGAATTTCCAGCTTGGCATAAACCGTGTATCAACGATGTGTATGTAACCACGGAGGGTAAACATCCTTTCGTATCCATCTCTTTGAACAACTCTTTTGCTTCATCGACTTTTCCATATCTACACAATGCGTTTATCAACGTACCGTAAGTGTAAGAATCTGGAATACACCCACGATTAGGCATTTCTTTAAATATTCGAAAAGCAGCATCCATGGTGCCATTATTCTTGCAAAGGGCCTTTATCAGAACATTAAGAGAAGCGACACTTGGCGGAATACCCACTTCTTTCATATACCTATAAAACCTCAGAGCCATTTTCAACTGGTTTTCACCCACCAGAATAGCAAATATCGTAATGTAGGATTTTTCAGAGGGTTTGCATTCATACTCCTTCATTTTTTGGAAAATCCGAATCACCTCGAGGGGTTTGTGGACCCGTTCATAGCCTCTACAGATGGAAAGGAATATATTTTCTGTGATATTACATTTTTCTTCTTTCATACGATTCAATAAATCTTCTGCTGCTTTAAATTGATTGGCAGTTACCAATTTTGAAACCATGAGCCCAAATGTGTTCTCATCATGCCTAAACCCATTACTATACTCGGCAGTTGCAGAATCGAAAACAACAATAGCCTTCGATAAGTGTTTTTCTGCTTTAATCAGCTGTTCGACAAGAGTCGATGTGATTTTATTCGGCCATTTAACACCCACCTTGGTCCCCATCACTATAATGTTACTGATCAAATACTCTGCAATATCATACATTCAGAAAGATATTAGCGACTAATGAACATCATAGAAAAGGACTCGTTTACATCAATTTTATTCTTTATATACGAGATGTAATACACTTTAATGGCTATTTTAACTTTTTTATCAAAAACATGAGATGGCTATTTTATGAGTTTCACAATGGTCCTTTTTCAGCTTAACAAAAAATTCGATCTTTATCAAGTGGGCATGCGTGAATATCATAGTTTCTTTTAAGCTTTACCAATGTGAAAATCATCGTCTCTTCACAAATTTTCAACTTACTTTTAAATATTTATTAAATGAATAAACCTATCTTATTTCTCAATCTCAAAAACAGTCAATACATTTGCGTAAAATTAGCAAGCAAACAAGCTCGGTATATTAAAAATCTAAATTCAATAATCTAAATAAAGGAGTCGTGTTAATTTATTACAAAAAAAAAAACATGAAAATGTTTCCTTAAGCCATTTCATCAACACTTGTGGGCAAAATAACAAGCTAACTTATTCCTTAACCTCTAAAAGCCAACTTATTTACATAAATTTGCAAAATAACAAGCTTGCTGTATAAAAAAAAAACTTCATTCCAATATTCCAAATAACGAGGTATCCTCAAAAACTAGACTTAATCAATGAATAAACTAAAATGTTTCTTTGAGTCATTTCATCAAACACTTAGTAGGCATTACAAAACACATAAAAGTTGCAAAACAAAAAGCTAGCTACATTTCAATATTCCAAACAAATGGATAAACTATAAAGTTTGATTGAGTCATTTCATCAAACACTTAGTAGGCATATTAGAAAACACAATAATCAGAAACTTAGATATGTCAATATATAATAAGTACATAAGCAAAGTCAAATATATCAAACCTCTTAGGGAGAAAGTTTCAGTCAATTCATAAATCAAAAATGGAGAAATATTTGGACGATAAAATGTTTAAGTATTTAATTGGCTCTTTCAACTTTTAACAGACTTAAGTGCTTAGTTGCGGTTTTTGGCAAAATCGAAACTGGGTAGATTTTTTGGTTCGGTTTTTTCGGTTTCGGTCTTTTTATTATTTAGACCGAACAGAACCAGTTTGTTTCGGTCCGCTTTCGGGTTTTTTCGGTTTTATTTTTGGTTTTTCGGTCTTTTTCCGGTTTTTTACTGTAAACAGAAATCGACCCGAAAAAGTTTCGGTTTTTCGGTTTGGTTTATTCGAATTTTCACTCAGCCTTGTGTTTATTAGCACCGGGGGCGGTCCAAACCCAAGTCCAGTAAGGTTTGGGCCTACGAAAATAAATTGGGCAATTGTTCGGCCCAATATAATTATATAAAGTCCAGTGTATTATAAATTCAGTTTTAGCCCAAATTGGCAATTAAATTAACAAATAATGTCCAATAGGTACCACTTTGGAAATTATATTACTCATAAGTACCTCTATAATTTCATATTCCCTATAGGTACCCATTTTTAATTATTTACTTTATTTACCAAAACGTCATACATATATTTCATAAAAAATGGAAAAAAAACACATAAAATTATATAAAATGCAAAAAATCTCAAAATAAATGAAAAAAATCACAAAAAATAAAAAAATAATAAAAAAAAATGTATTTTTATAAAAAAAATCACAAAAAAAATCACAAAATCACAAAATTTTAAAAAAATTACAAAAAAAAAATAAAAAATTATAAAAAACTGAAAAAAAATACAAAATATTATAAAAAAAATCACATAAAATTATAAAAAATAACAAAATATTATAAAAATATAAAAAAATCACAAAAAATCACAAAATTTTAAAAAAATTACAAAAAAAATAAAAAAATTATAAAAAACTGAAAAAAATACAAAATATTATAAAAAAAATCACATAAAATTATAAAAAATGAAAAAAATAACAAAATATTATAAAAATATAAAAAAATCACAAAAAATCACAAAATTTTAAAAAAATTACAAAAAAATAAAAAAATTATAAAAAATGAAAAAAATCACAAAATATTATAAAAAAACAAAAAAAATAACATAAAATGAAAAAAAATGAAAAAAAATAACAAAATATTATAAAAAAATCACAAAATCACAAAATTTTAAAAAAATTACAAGAAAAATAAAAAAATTTATAAAAATGAAAAATATCACAAAATATTATAAAAATATAAAAAAATAAAAAATTTATAAAAAATGAAAAAAATCACAACAAAATCACAACAAAATATTAAAAAAAATCACAAAAAATCACAAAATTATAAAAAAAAAAAGGAAAAAAAATCACTTTTATTGAACTTTATGCACTTTCGACTGTACTAGATGCATTTTCGACTGAACCGGATGCACTTTTAGCTGAACTATATGCACTTTCAGCCGAACCAGATGTACTTTTAGGTGAACCAGATGCAGGTTTTACAGAACGATATGCACTTTTATTGAACTAAATGCACTTTTGTCTGAACCATATGCAGTTTCAGCTGAATTAGATACACTTTTAGCTGAACCATATGCACTTTCAGCCGAACCAAATGCACTTTTAGTTGAACTAGATGCAGGTTTTACAGAACGATATGCACTTTTATTGAACTAGATGCACTTTTGTCTGAACCATATGCATTTTCAGCTGAACCAGATACACTTTTAGCTGAACCATATGCACTTTCAGCTGAACCATATGCACTTTCAGTTGTACCAAATGCACTTTTAGTTGAATCAGATGCATTTTTAACAGAACTATATGCACTTTCGACTATACTATATTCATTTTCGACTACACTATATGCACTTTTGACTTAACTATATGTACTTTTCATTAAATTAGATGCACTTTAAGCTGAACCAGATGTACTTTCAGCTGAACCGGATGCACTTTTAGCTAAACTATATGTATACTCACTTTTATTGAACTATATTTACTTTCGACTGAATTGTATGCACTTTCAACGGAATTAGATGTACTTTCAGCTGAATTGAATGCAATTTCGACTCAAATTTATGCATTTTTGACTAACTATATACACTTTCGACTGAACTATATGCACTTTTATTGAACTATATACGCTTTTGAATGAATTATATGTATTTTTTACTGAAGTAGATGCACTTTCAGCTCATTCAGATTAAAAAAAAGGCACATTTATCATGGAAAAACCATTTTTTTGTATTAAAAAAATCACTTTTCGGTATAAAAAGTGTTATATTGACAAAAAAAAAATTATATATATATTTTTTTTGTAATTTTTTAAAAAGTTTATGATTTTTTTCATTTTTTTATAATTCTTTTTTTTTTGTGAGTTTTTTCATTTTTTATAATTTTTTGTGATTTTTGTTATTTTTTTAATAATTTTTTATAATTTTTTGTGATTTTTTATAATTTTGTGTCATTTTTTTATTTTTTTTATTTTTCGGTATAAAAAGTGTTAATTAACAAAAAAATTATATATTTTTTTTGTAATTTTTTAAAAGTTTGTGATTTTTTTTTTCATTTTTTTGTGATTTTTGCTAATTTTTATATTTTTTTTGTGATTTTTTATTTTTTAATAATTTTTTGTGATTTTTGGTGATTTTTTTATTATTTTTGGTGATTTTTTTATTATTTTTTGTATTTTTTGTTATTTTTATATATATTTTTTTATTTTTTTGTGATTTTTTATAATTTTTTGTGATTTTTTATAATTTTTTATGTTTTTTTGTGATCTTTTTCATTTTTGTTTTTATAATTTTTTGTTTTTTTTTGTTTTTTTTTATATTTTTTGTGATTTTTTTCATTTTTATAATTTTTTTGCGTTTTTTTTATTTTGTTGTAATTTAAAACTCTTTTTTTGGGTTTATAGAAAGATAAAATATGTATATTATATTTTGGTTTGTATGAAAATTTAGTAAATAAACTAAATAATTAAAAAGTGGTACCTATGGGGAAATGTGAAATTATCAAGATATCTAGAAGGAATATAATTTGCTATGAGGTACTTATAGGGAATTACCCCTTAAATTAATTCAACATTTGCAAAATAAAACACCCACCTATATATATATATCAATTAAAATGAAGCACATTTTATTTTATTTTATTTTTGCTTGATAAAAATGTTATGGGTAACCGAGTAATTTGAGATTTGGTCAATCCGTGGAGTCGGACAGCTCCTGATTAGCCCGATAAATAGTATATCATGTTAGTATTAATTATTAATTGTGATGTAATATATGTCCTACAGTCAAATTAATAATATATCCTATGTTATACCGTAAATAAACATGACCTTTGATATATTAATAGGATAAGACAAGAGGACACATATTAATAAGACGATAAAATATTTTAAGTATTTAATTGGCTCTTTCAACTTTTAACAGGACATAAGTGATATGATGAATATTATGAGGGGATTAGTGGATAAAATATTGTGTATGGTAGCGCTGGATCCGGTTCGGTCCGGTTTTTGGCAAAACCGAAACCAAAACCAAAACCGAACATATTTTTCGGTTCGGTTTTTTCGGTTTCGATGTTTTTATTTTTTGGACCCAACCGAACCGGTTTGTTTCGGTTATTTTCGGGGTTTTGCGGTTTTATTTTTTGCTTTTCGGGTTTTTCGGTTCTTTTCGGTTCAGTTTTATTGTAAACTGAAACCGACTCGAAAAAGTTTTAATTTTTCGGTTCGGTTTGGTTTTCCGGGTTTTCGTCGAGAACTGGTGTAATGAACCATAACAAGAAAAATTGGCGCTGGATAATGTTTATAATATTGCAATTACAACCCTTGGTTTAACATTTTTTAAACTTTTATAAAAATGGATTTGGGTTTGGTGAAAAAAGGGTAATTAAAACAATTGTAGCAATTAGCATATTTGTTTGCATTATATTATAAACATAGGAGTAGAACATCAAATTATGAATGGGTACAATTAGTAACTACTATATATTATGACTGATAGCTATTATGTGTGGTACCACTAAATTTAGGTATGAGTATTAAAATTTATGGAATGTATTAGCACCAGGCGGCATCCAAGTTGCCTGAACTTGGGTCTGGGGTAAAAACTGGGTATGGGTTAAAAAAAATAAAAAATTGGGCAATTGTTCAACCTAATATAATTATATAAAGTCCAGTTTATTATAAACTCAGTTTTAGCCCAAATTGGCAATTGGATTAATTCAATCTTTGTAAAATAAAACACCCATATATATATATCAATTAAAATGAAGTTGATTTTATTTTATTTTTGCTTGATAAAAATACTACGGGCAACCGAATAATTTGAGATTTGGGCAATCTGTGGAGTCGGTCGCCCCTTATTAACACAATAAGTAGTATATCATATTAGTATTAGTTATTAATTGTGTAAACATATATGATGTAATATATGTCCCACAATCAAATTAATAATATATCCTATGTTATAACGTAAATAAACATGACCTTGATATATTAATAGAATAGACAAGAAGACACATATTAATAAGACCTGTTTGCGATTTCTTTGATATATTGAATATTTTATGAAATAAACAATATTTTTATTTCTGAGATTCGTACATTCATTATTTATTTAGAAACAACAAAAATATTTTTTATTTTATAATCATACATGTATGCAGACTGCATCAACATGCTTGGTGCGTAGCCTTTTAGATATGTTTTTATTGATGTGGTTGCTATTGCAGAAAATTCATTAACGGTTAATTAGTATGAACAAATGGAATTGAACAGTCTTATTATACACTTTTATGATCTTAAAAGCATCACAAATATGATAAATTAGCAAAAATATATTAGTTATTTGATTCATTTGACTTCTATTTCTTTGGTACAAATCTCATCATCGTAACGAATTCCTATTTAGCCAAAGACAATGTAACGAATTCCTATTTAGCCAAAGACAATGTTCTAATCTTATACGAGTTGCATACTTACAAAATGTATCCACCTATAGTATTTCAGTAACCTCAATTATCATTTAACATTTCTCAATATCATAATTTAAACTACTCTTCAACATTTTTATTGAAACTACGTACTCTAATATTTTAGGAGTATATGAATTTGCATCGAACACTAAAAAAGATGTAGTACATTTTTAGATACTCGTAAAAAACACTCTTAACATTTGTAAGATAAGTACCATTAAATTTAATACCTTAAATTATGAATTCTCAAACAATTCATCAAATTTCAGCAAAATTTGTAGAAGAAAATTAAAAAAATAGTATAAGTGAAGCCCAAAGCCCCCAAAGCCAAAATCAGTATATCATTCGATTATAATAAGCCAAACCAAGAGAAATGAGACTGCCCAATTTTGCCTAATTTTTCCAAAAATACCCTCACTATGTTTTAATAATTACCAATATAATTAATCTAATTAATTAACAAATTGTACTCACTATATTTTTCTAATTACGGATGTAACTTAAATTAATTAACAATTCGTTTTAACCTGCATAACTACAATAAATGATACAAAATCTAAATATTATATTCAAAATAAAATATATTACGATATTTATAACATTAGGCAGTAACTTTTACGAGTAGAGTTATAAATGTGGGTTGATTTCGTGCAATAGTTCTTTTGGGTGTTGTTTTCCTGTTTTGCATGTATATTGACTCTAAAAAAAATTGTGGAGCCACTTCTCCCACAAACCATAAACTTCAACTCAATTTTGGCACCAAAAGATCCAAAACCTCAAAACACAAGATTCCAATTATATTCAACACAAAATAACATAACACCCCCACACAAAAATATAAACCCTCACAAAGACACCCACCAAAAATAGAAAGAGAAAATAAAAGGGTAAAATGCAAGTAACCTCATGAACTATGGGTATTTTGCAATTAAGTACCATAAATTTTGGAAAGTATAATTGATCCATACAAACTATCTATGTCTTGCAAATAACTCCTGAGCAATTTTAGAGAATTGTAAGTATGTGTACATTGTCCAGTTTCTAATATTTGTTAATCTTAAAACATTAAATGGAAAATGGAAAAGTTGATGTTATTTGATAAGCAGCCAACCCACTTTCTGTACGTTATGAACATATTCTTTCTTGCGCATTTTTTTCAAAATTGGTCTCAAGACACCACGAGCTCACAGCGACGAGCATGCAATACTAGCTTTTCAAGCATTTGAAACAACCAACTTGATGATGCAGTTTTCTATCTAAATCTTTTTTTTTATTGTAAAACTGCTATGGTATGGGTTAACGACTATATTACGTGCATATAAATTGGTAAATACACATACTAAACGAACAATGTTTAGACGGCATAAAACCACGCTTCTATTACTAACTACTACTCTACGTGCATATGGTATATGTTGATAAATACACATGCCAAATGAAAAAGGTTCAGACACATTCTAACTTACACAAAATCAAAAAACTTAAATAGCTCATGGACAAGGTCGGTCCGACACCTTCCTACGTCTAAGTATATATATTTCTTTAGGCGCTTTTATAACTTTCTTAAAAACAATTCATAGCATGCGTATAGAAAAAAAAATCATTGAAAAACAGCAAAATCCGAATCATGTTATATTAAAACAAAATCTCGCCTTCTACTACACAAAACAAACCATTACATAAAAAAAAGTTCTTCTTGTATTGTTATAAGTGAAAAAACCCGACATATTTATGAGAAAAAAAATAAAATAATTAAATACTCCCTCGTTTTTTAGCCTATTTAGTGACCGGTTCCTAACGTAACCGACTTGTTTGGCATGTATAAGAACCGCTCATGGGTGTAAATTAAAAGTCGCGAAAGTTCAAGTGTATCTTTATGCAAACCATCCATAGTTGAGGAGTTATTAGCATCTTACAATTGTTTACTCAAAAGACAAAAAAAAATCTAAAACAAAAAAGCTCATCATACAAAACGAACACCACCAAACACATTAAATTTAATCTAATAACACTAAAATTCTCCCTTTTTTTTTATTTTTATTTAATTCCCCCCCACGAGCTGCGTTCACCTCAAAAACGCATCACAAACAAACCTTTTCTCAAAAAAGAAATTTCCTCAACAAAAAAATTAAAAATCCCACACAACAAAATGGAATGTGTTGGCAGATTTAAAGACTGTTCTTTATTTCTCCTTTTAATCTATAACAACAACAACAATAACAAGAAGAATAAACATTTAGTAGAGTAATTATAACAAACAATTCTAAATATTATTTATCTCTCTCTCTAATATTATTCTCTCTCAATCTCGTGTTTATTATTTTCCCCTTTTATCTATCTATCTATCGTATATATCCATCTATTTTATTTATCTATCTATCTATTTATCTATCGTGTTATATGTATATTGTATATGAATATGCATATATAGATAGAGAGAGAGAAAAAGCTAGGGTTTGATTGATTAAATAAATGGAGGCGGTGGATTCAGATCAGAGTAATAATAGCGTTGGAGAAGAAGATAAGAGGCCAAAAAGGCTTATGAAAACTCCTCAACAAAAACTTATTCTCGAGACTACTTATACTTGTATGTTTATTATTTCTTTTTTTTGTTTGATTTTGATTAGTTTGATTTGTTATAATTCTGTGATGTTGTATATAGGTTGGATTTGGTGATTATCAATGATTTTGTATGATTTGAGAAATATTGAGTTTTTGTTGTTTGATTGGATGTTTTTTGAAGTTTTTTGATTCGTCAATTTGATGTTTTTGATTTGTTATAATTTTTTGTGTTGTTAAGTGTTGTTATGTGATGATAAATTGAGAAAATTATTTGTATTTATATATTTGATTTGTAAGTTTGATGTTTTTGATGTTGGTATCTGTATTTGGGTTGTTATTTGATGATTCAATAGAGAGAATTTTCTGTATTTTGGTATGATTTGAGAAAGATTGGGTTTTTTGTTGTTTGATTGGATTTTTTTTTCCTGTTTTTTGAAGTTTGTTGATTCGTCAATTTGATGTTTTTGATAAGATTTTTGATTTGTTATAATTTTTTGTGTTGTTAAGTGTTGTTATGTGATGATAAATTGAGAAAATTATTTGTATTTATATATTTGATTTGTAAGTTTGATGTTTTTGATGTTGTTAAGTGTTGTTATGGACGCCTCAGCAAAAGCTTATCGTCGAGACTACGTATGTTTGTTGTATGTATTTTATCATCTCTTTTATTGTTATTTATTTATGTTTATGTGTATGTATAGGTTTGCGGAAGATTGGTTTTTTCGTTGTTGTTTCATTGGATAGAAGGCTGGATTTGAGGATTATAGATATTTTTGTATGATTTGAGAAAGATTGGTGTTTTGTTGTTTGATTGGATGTTTTTTTGTTTGTTAAGTCTGTTGATTTGTAAGTTTTATGTTTTTGATGTTGTTATCTGTATCTGGGTTGTTATTTGATGGTTCAATAGAGAGAATTTTCTGTATTTTTGTATGATTTGAGAAAGATTGGGTTTTTTGTTGTTTGATTGGATGATTTTGATAAGTTTGTTGGTTCGTAAGTTTGATGTTTTTGATTTGTTATGATTTTTTTATGTTGTGAGTTATCTGTATCTGTGTTGTTATGTGACGATGATTTGAGAAAATTATCTGTATTTTTGTATGATTTGAGGAAGATTGTTTTTTGGTTGTTTGATAATGAATGGATGTTTTTTTTAAGTGTAGCAAGTTTGTTGATTCGTTAATTTGATGTTCTTGATAAGCTTGTTGATTCTTAAGTTTGATGTTTTTGATTTGTTATCATCTGTTAATTTGATGCGATGATATGACTTTTTATGTAGGTTTGAGAAAGGTTGGTTTGTTGTTGTTTGATTGGATGTTTTTGACTTGTTTTTTTTTATGATTTCTTATACACAGCTTATAGGTAGCTTAGATGGTGGAATTTGCAAATTTGTTACAGTGCAGTTTTTTATGCTAGTAATCTGTATCTGTGTTATGATAAGACGGATGCGTTTGTTGAAAATTAGTTTATTTATGTGTGATTGAAAGGTTCTGGTTTGCTTTCTGATTCCAATAGGTTCTGGTAATTTATATTATAGATGTTGTATCCGTTAAGAAATAAGTTAAAACACTGTTTATGCTGATTGGTATCTTTGTGTGTTATGATATGATTATGCATCTCTTGAAAATAGTTTTTGATTTGCTTTCTGATTCCAATCGACCATTGCAGCTATGATGTATCCGTCTGAAGAGAAACGGGCTGAGCTTTCAGAGGAACTAGGGTTATCCGATAGGCAGTTGCAGATGTGGTTCTGTCATAGGAGGTTAAAAGATAAAAGAATTAAGGATAAAAAAGACGCATTAGTCAATAGTCCATATGTGGAAATGAAGAAAGCTTCTATTAACTCAGTGCCGAATGAGATGATGGGGGTAGAGAGGGAAAGTGGCCATGGATCAAGGTCAGGGTCTAGGTCTGCTTCAAGTAAGTTCGATTATGAGGTTGATTTGCCCATGACCAGGGAGGGTAATGAGTCGCCTCAGTTAAGGATTGAGCGGATTATAGCTTGTGTGGAGGCACAGTTGCAAGAACCGTTGAGAAGTGACGGACCAATACTTGGAGTGGAATTTGAAGCACTTCCACCAGGAGCTTTTGGACAGCCTATAGGTACTTTTCACATTTTTTATTAATTAAATTTATGCATGGTTATTACGGTTACAATCATGAACTCTATATATTTAATCATTTCGAATGAGTTGAATTTGTTTTTAAGTAGTCGAGACTTGAGAGTTTTATCTCCCCAGATTGTTTTCAAAGAAACTGTAAGTGCTAGTCTAGTCACTGTGTTCTAGTCTTACTCTCAATCACAAGGCCGATGACATAGTAAAAACTATGGATATGCAGAATTATGTTTTGGTCCCAGCTCTTTGACGAGGAAGAGATTTACATAATGTCACAATAGTGTTAATACAGTAAGATTATTTTCTATTGTAAGTTCATATATCAGGTAGTGTGGATGGGGTTTTATCTTTGAGGGGTAAGTTTGTTTATTCCTTATTGGTTGCATTTTCTTTCATATATTTATTGCTGTAAAAAGATAACTTTCCCTTGTTAGCATTATTAGTTTTTTGTATTTTGGTTGATCTTAATAGTGGGATGGCATCACTTGCAATATTTCTGACAAATGTGATCTTTATGAAACAGAAACCGCAAAGCAGCAAGGCCACTCTTGGCTTTCTTATGAGGGTGAATCCTATTCTCCCAGCTATTACAGGCCTACCAAAGTATGTCCTTCCTTCCCTTATCTCTATGCATATATAAGTATATATGTTTCTCAATTGTAGTTTTGTTGTCTTTTTCCAGTTATGTTATTCCCCTCGGCGCTCTATGTCAGTGCTGTCTTTTTCTTATTGGTTTAAATATGACTAGACAAGGTGTTGAATATTTAGTTACTTTTGGGAGTGCTATCTGATTCATGATTAAATCAGGTAGTCCCTGATTAGATATCGTTGATTTTTTTTGGGTGTATTTATCTACCCTTTATGCAGTAAAATGAACTTGAGGTTTATTAGTTATGAATCTTGGATTATTCTTGTTATGCAGTAAGACTTTTCTGATGGCAACTGGGTAGAGTAAGATTTCTGGGGATGAGTTTTTTGAATTTCTAAATGGGGATATAAACCTAAAATGTTAGGGGCTATATGCTGTAATGGAGGAACGGATAGATAACACTGAGGCAACTTTTTGTGTTAAGAGACATGTTAACGAAGTCTGAACAGAACAATATGTTTTCTTTCTTTCTCATTTGTATTCCTTTTATTGGTACAGATTTATCTCTTTTTTTTCCTGTGAAAGCGTTTGTTTTCTTTTGGATGGAGCCTTGTTCTTAGCGATGAGAATTGTTCTCATCTACTTGTACCCCTTCTCTCCTTCAGTTCTATTATTTTTGTTCTTGTTCATGATTGTTGCTAAAGAGTACTGCTAAAGAAGTAATGTTGGAGGTTATATATAATTTTTTTTAATATCTTTTGGAAATAAATGAACTGTTTTCGTGTTTCAGGCTGCCGTGAGGGGTTCTCGCAGTAACGTTCATGAGGAGCCAAGTTACAGACCTGATGCTCACCGGAATTATGAACCATCTTTGCATGATTTATCTATCAAAACCCCTAGTGCTCAAGTGGTCCAAAATGGTAACGGGAAAAAGTCGCAAGGATTAAATGTCTCAGGTTCAGCTAAATTATCGTCTGAACAAGGAAAACAAGAATGCTGTGTGACTACTCCCAGGGATAAAATCTCTAGTGGACGAAATGCGGCAATTGCAAACATGCAAAATGATGCTCTTGACATAGTGCGTCCAATTATAGAGCCGGTACACTTAAATGAACCTGACAAGGACATTCCCAGTGGTGAAAATAGCGCGCGAGTGGAGAAAAAACGGAAGGTAATGTGAGGTTCTATTATTTTATGTTGGTGTGTTTTACTTTTAAGCTTAAATTCATAACCAAGTTCACTTGTCAATCTAGAGTGACGAAATTGTAGTCGAAGGACAAGATGATGTCCAAGAAAAGAGGATACGGAAAGAGCATGAGAAGCAAGATATCCTGAGGCAAAAGGTATGAGTTTTATCTTTTCATCTTTTTTTTTTTTGCTTTTTTATTGGCTACGAGAAAAACAACTTTTCAGCTGAGGATACGAGGTTTTTTTGCTTTGTAATTTAATAGAGAGAAGAGCAGATGAAGAGGGAAATGGAGAAGCAAGACCGTGAAAAGAAGAAAGAAGAAGAGAGGTTGATGCGTGAAAGGCAGCGGCAGCAGGAGAGGTTTGAGAGGGAAGAGAAACGTGAAAATGAACGGAGGGAGAAATTTTTGCAAAAAGAGTCTATTAAGGTAATATTTTGAACTGATAATCGTTATTTTGAGATTGTCTCTTACCCTTAATTAGTAGCATACTTTTTCTTGTGGATTTAAACAATTCTCGACATTAGGCTACTAGGGGTATCTTTGTAGTTAAATTTATAACACCAAACTACAAAATTAGCAATTACTTTATTAGCGTTACATTTATTAATGATTTCATTTGCTTAAATTATCAAACAAAAAGAAATTACTGGTTGACCGTTGATGTAGTAATTGGTAAAAAAAAATTACACTATTCCATTATGTTTTTTTTTTTGTATATCCTACACAATGCAGGTTTGTTCTGTTTTAGTCCCCAACCAATGATTTTTTTACGTCTGTAGTGTACAAAACGAAAGAAAATGTTAGGTTGGTGTAGGAATTGCTATTTTTTATACATTGGTTTACAAAATTGAAACATGATTATTAACTTTAATAAACCTAAAATCCTGCCATGGTCTGCTTCATTTTTTTTTCTTACCTAGGCTGAAAGGAGGCGGCAAAAGGAAGAACTTCGTAGAGAGAGAGAAGGGGTAAGGATGAAAGCAGCTCTAGAGAAGGCAACAACACGTAAACTAGCCAAAGAATCTATGGAGCTGATTGAAGATGAACGTTTGGAGCTGATGGAATTGGCCGCGTTAAGCAAAGGGTTACCTTCAATAGTTTCACTTGATTACGATTCGCTGCAAAGTCTTGAGTCTTTCAGAGGTAGATGTATCACTTAATTACCGTTGCAACCAGTTAGATGTGTTACCCGTTTCTGTTTTAAGCTAATATGTATCTTACTAAGTTAAATTTTTTCTGCTTTGAATGTGTAAAGACAGGGTTATTTTCGTCAGATTTATCTACATTATTGACTGTTTTTTGCTTTGTTTAGGACGTTATTTTGTTTTTGTTAATCTTCCCGCCTTAAATCTTTGATTTTCTTTTTGTTTTTTACATACAGAATTTATAAGAAAACCTCCCACGTTAAACCATTGCAGTCTATGGATTACTGCCTTTTCCTTCTGTCTTTCTTATGAATAGATGATGAAATTTTGTTTCAAAATTTTTTTTTATGAAATTCAAAACTCTCTGTAATAAGCAGGCGTTCAGTTATTGCTCTGGCCTAGTTTTATTGTGTCTTTATTTAGGCCATGTCATTCGTTCCGGTAGTTCTTGATTTTGTATATCATACCGAGCCAACATTGAAAATCATCTTGTAACCTTTCCTTTGAATTAGTTGACTTTGATCTAAAATTGTAAAAGAAATTGAAATCAATGTTGTGTGACAGATTTATTAAGTCCATTCCCTCCCAAGTCGGTGCAGCTGAAAAAGCCATTTTCAATCGAACCCTGGGCAGATTCCGATGAAAACATTGGAAACCTAATAATGGTATGTCTCATAATCGTATCTACCGCGTAAAGATCAAAATCGTTCTGTTCTTTTTTTTTCAACAGTCTAGGCTCCGGAATAAAACGACGCTGATTTACATTTTGTTTTTAGGTCTGGAAATTCTGTATCACGGTTGCTGATGTGTTGGGGATTTGGCCTTTTACCCTTGATGAATTTGTTCAAGCTTTTCATGAATATGTAAGTTTTGCAGGTTTTTGACCTACCTTATTTATATGAAAGCAGAAATTTAACTCTTCACTGATCTATCGGCTTATAACTCTAAGTGCACAATACTAATATAAAATATCAGAATTTAGACACCAATCTTCACAAAATCAATCAGGCAGGACACCAACCTATCAAAAATCAGCTTAGACACGAATCTACAAAAAAAAAATTATTCCGTTCCGAATTGTTTGTCTATATTTCAGAAGGTAAATTTTCATAGACATGTAATCATTGTTTTGTCTAAAAGCTCAATACCAACTATAAGCCCCTTATACATTAAATTAAAGTTTGTAATGAAAAACAAAAAAGCAAAAAGTTGTAACATTTGCTAATTCTTTAGTTGACCTTTACAAAAGGGACAACCAATATGGAACGTCTTCAAAAGGAAATAAGGACAAACATTTGACGAAGGGAGTCATACACACGCCTATGATTCACCCGTGCTTAATAGTTCTAATATTGATCTACAAATTGTCCGATTTTGTTTACATTTGTGCCTATTGTCCCAGCATGACTGAACAGCTACTGCTTAATTAGATCTTTCGAGGTGAATTTTTATGCTTTGGGTACTTACTGTTCGATTTTGCAGAGATTTGTGTTTATGTTTAAAATTTGATACTCAAGTTTACTAACTTAACAAAAGCCAACAGGTTGTTGGTGTACAAAAGTGATATCTTTTCCACCTGATATAAAATCGATGTTCCTTTTTTTAAAGTTATCTTCTGGAATTCATGTGCGTATTTAATTGTAGGATTCAAGATTATTGGGAGAGATACACATTGCTCTGCTAAAATTGATCATAAAAGATGTGGAAGATGTTGCAAGGACTCCATCTGCTGCTGTAGGAACAAACCAATATAGTTCAGCAAACCCAGAAGGTGGACATCCTAGGATTGTTGAAGGGGTAACTTAAGTGGATTA
This sequence comes from Primula veris, assembly GCA_963682055.1. Classification (NCBI taxonomy): domain Eukaryota; kingdom Viridiplantae; phylum Streptophyta; class Magnoliopsida; order Ericales; family Primulaceae; genus Primula; species Primula veris. Next base: position 2,086,608 of record OY821749.1, on the reverse strand, counting down.
TGTACACATTCACATTTTTAGTTTTTTTTGTCAGATTTTGTTACATTTACAGAACTATGTCAATTTCAGGCGTTTCTCTGGGGTTTCGATATACTCAATTGGAAATACCACCTGAACCCGCTTACATGGCCAGAAGTGTTGAGGCAGTTTGCTCTTTCAGCTGGATTTGGGCCACAGCTGAAGAAAAAGAGTGTTCAATTACCAAGCTTACCTGATAATAACGAGGTCCTCTTTTAGCTATTTATTGCTGTGAAAAATGTTTACTTCTGAATTAGTCGCACACTTCTTTTATTATAGAGACAGAACTATAATTTTACTATGTTGTCTTAGACGTTTTCAGATGTGCAACTAATTGCAAGAGAAGTACTTTTTAGGCATTGAGTGAACATAATACTGACGTTTAGCTTAAGGGCAGTTGCTTATGCGGGTCCTTATGTGATAACTTTTGTTCCACAGGCTAAAGGTTGTGAAGACATAATTTCCACTCTAAGAGATGGTTCTGCTGCTCGAAATGCATTTGCATTGATGAGAGAGAAAGGAATTTCTCTTCAGCGCAAATCTCGACATCGAGTTACTCCTGGAACTGTCAAATTTGCAGCTTATCATGTCCTATGCCTCGAGGGAAGCAAGGGTCTGAATGTTATAGAACTTGCACAGAAAATACAGGTACTTGTTTTGTTACATTGTATAGCGTATTAGATGAAGTGTATCATACACTAATATTGCTGCAACACATCCCTTGCCTTTCTCTTGATAAATTCAGACACTACAAAGACGTTACGTAATTTACTTTTTGCCCATATTGCAATTTTCATCGGAAAATATCACTTCATAAACGAACTATCTACTTTAATCAGAAGTATACCAATCCTTGCAAAATCCTACAATTAGTACACCAACGTTAAGTGAACCTAAAAACAACAGTTGTGCTTTGATTGTTTGAATATGTTGTTGTACTAAGCTCCATTTGCATAACATCGGACAATCTCCGTCGACAATTTAAATTTAAGATACTTGTGAATGAAGCTATGTTGCTGTATTAATTGCTCAAATTTGTGTAAATTGGTGTCTGAACTGTGAATTTTGATAGGTTGGTGCAGTAATTGTTTGATCTGTGTATAGGTGACTAAATTGTGAACTTTACTAAGAGTGGGACTAATCAATCTCTTAAAGATGATTGGTTGGTGTACATAAATGCTATTTTATTTTATTTACTTGCTATCCGTATCAACTTGTGTTTCGCTGAAATTTTATTTTTGCATGAAGAAATCTGGTCTTCGTGATTTAACTACAAGCAAGACCCCCGAAGCCTCTATATCAGTTGCCTTATCAAGAGATATGATTCTTTTTGAAAGAACTGCACCTTCAACTTATCGAGTCCGTACCCCTTATAGAAAAGACCCTGCTGATGCTGAGTCGGTCCTTTCAGCAGCTAGAGAGAAGCTTAAGCAATTTGAAAATGGATTTTTAGCAGGAGAAAATATTGATGATGTAGAGAGAGAAGGGAGAGATGAAGAGTCTGATGGTGACGTTTCTGATAGTCCTGAAGTCGAAGATATTAATACTCCGGATGTTAACAGAAGCCTTGGTAATTATGATGAAGTTAGCACTGGCACAGGAAATGTAAAAGAAGAGCTTTCTGAGGATGTCCAATTAAGTGAGATCCATGAGTCCATTGGTGAGAATATTATTATCTTATTGGGTAAAAAATGTAAATAACCCCCATGCCCAAGTGTGTAGTCCAAATAACCTGCTTATATTTAAGTATCATTTAACTTTTGCAAACAAACCTATGATCGACACTAAAATGTTTGTTTTGGTGGTTTTGACATTTAATACACTTTGTCAATGTCTAAAGATATAGGATAGCAACGAGAGAAAGTGATTTAAAGAAACTTTGAAGGAAAAAGATTGTATAAGAGATGAAAATTGCTCCCGTATTCGGCTACTTGCATTATATAGGTCCTAAAAAACACGGACTAGAAAAAGGATTTTCAGTATCTAACTCTTGAGCGTAATTTTATGTTATTTAAAGTTGGCTATGTTTTTTTTTTTTGGCAAAATGAGTACATAGTTTATTTGCAGTTTATACCCTATCTTTTATTACTTACAGATATCAAATTATTTCCAGTCTAAGCTTTCTTCAACAAAATTTTCAGATACTCCTATCAACACATCTGTTAAAGCTGATGATATCGACAATTCTATTGCTAATGATAGTGGTCGTAAGGTCGGTAATCGGAGAACCCTAAATCAAGTGGATGCTGAAATTGACGAAAGTAAATCGGGTGAACCATGGGTTCAAGGACTTGCAGAAGGGGATTATTCAGAACTTACTGTGGAAGAACGTCTAAATGCCCTTGTTGCGTTAGTTGGTATTTCTAACGAGGGAAATTATATCCGTTCCATTCTGGAGGTAACAATTCTCCCATTGCAAAATTATGTGACATGTATATTTAAGACTCTAGGGAATGAGATCTCTTTTTCCAATATTTTTTACACAGCCTTTTGTTTTAAATTTCCTGTGTCTTTACATTGGTGTTGATGATTATCCAGGATCGTCTTGATGCAGCAAATTCCCTTAAAAAGCAGATGTGGGCAGAAGCCCAACTTGATAAAAGACGTGTCAAAGAAGAGACAATAAATAAATTTCATAATTCTTCTATGGGAAACGAAGCTGAAACCCCGTCGGCTACCATTGAGAATGGAACTTATGAGTCGCCTTTGAACAGTTTAGTAAAGCAACATTCTCTTGGAGAAAACAGCATGCAGGATCATCTTACTGCTACAATTTGTCCAGCCAAGGGTTTAACAGTTACTGATTATTGTTCTGAAAAGTCTCGGTTACAAATGAAATCTTACATTGGTCACAAGGCAGAAGAGACGTATGTGTATAGATCATTGCCAATTGGGCAAGATCGTAGACGTAATCGTTACTGGCAATTTGTTGCATGTGCTTCTAAACAAGATCCTGGTTCTGGAAGAATCTTTGTTGAATCTTCTGATGGCAATTGGCGACTTGTAGATTCTGAAGAGGTACTGATATAGTAGGTTCATACAAATTTGGTTCAATTTAAAGAATCTGGCTTGCTTTAGATGATTGGTGGTTTAAGTGTTGGTATCTTTTTGAGACCGTAGAGAGTCATTAGTGGTCAGAAAACTGATTTTACTTGAAATCGCCTAGGAGACTCGAAAGAGTTGTTTAGATTACTAATTTATTAGCATTGCTTTGTTTAGTAAAACTTCTTTTGCCATGAGCTTTTGTTTGTGGTGACCTTCGACTACATTACGTAGTCAGCGTTAAATGTCATACCAAACCTGTCTATTGTTTCTATCTTGTGCTCAGATGTACAATATTGTGAATTAGGATTAAGACTTGGTTTGACGATGACGGTGATATTTTATGTGGTGAAATTTCATTCTCATGTGATTTTAGTGAAACGATGCCTATTTTTTCTGTTGGTTGAACTTTATATTTGTCTGCAGGCATTTGATGCTCTTTTGAAATCCTTGGATACCCGTGGGATTAGAGAATCTCATTTGCACATGATGTTGCAAAAGATCGAAAAGTCGTTCAAAGAAAAAGTTAGCACGGGACTGAGAGATGGAAATGTCGCTAATGAAGCTTTCGCAATTAACTCCAGCCCTGTCTTAAATGGCATTGACGACAGTCCTAATAGTACACTGTCCGGTTCAAATTCTAGTACCGAAGCATCTTATTCATTCAGAATTGAGCTTGGGAAGAGTGAACTTGAGAAAAAAGCTGCTTTGAATAGATATCAAGAGTTCCAGACGTGGATGTGGAATGAATGTTTCAACTCATCAACATTTTGTGCGATGAAATATGAACAGAAAAGATGTGAACCACTACTCAGAACTTGTGAGTTTTGTCGATACTCATATTATGTTGATAGAAGCTCCTGCCCTTCGTGCCAGATGCCTTTTGGTACTTTTGGCGACAGGGCGATTAAATCTGAAAATGGAATCCAATTTGACGAGAAAATGAAATTAAGTACAGAGATTGAATCAGATTCTTCTCATCCTTTGAGAATAAGATTGTTGAGGGCATTGTTAGTTACTATTGAGGTATGCTCGTCAAACAAAATATTCAGATTTAAAGATTAGTGGCGGATTCTGCCCAAACAAAGATAATTTACATTCCTATTACCTTTCGTTATTTGGCAGGCAACTGTACCATTCAAGGCTCTTCAATCTTCGTGGACAGACAGTTCAAGAAAAACATGGGGATTAAAATTGTTTTCTTCCATGTCTACGGAGACTCTTCTTCAGGTTATTATTGCTTTCTTCATCTGTGCCGATTTCCTTTTGTATTGTACTCAATTTCTTCTTCTTCTGTATACATTCTACCGTTCAGCCAAGATTCCTACTGCCACCTATATGATACATTTGTTACATCTTTGATTAATCATGTGATTTGTACAATTGAAATTTTTGCACTGAATGCACCAGAATAGTAGCAGTACTTGGCTTGTTCGGCTATTGATTAATAGTTGTTGGTGCGATTTGATGTATAATAACATTTATTATAACATTGTCTGTACAGGTTTTAACTGAGTTTGAGGGTTCCATTAACCGTAATTGTTTATTGAGGAACTATGAAACAACAAAGGAGTTGTTAGCCTCAGCTCTTCTCTCTAGAAAATGCGGTGCTTCTAAATTTGTAGATTATGCTGAATCTGTCCCTGAACTTCCTTGGGTGCCGCAAACTACTTCTGCTATGGCTCTAAGGCTTTTCGAGCTTGATGGCTCCATTGCTTATGTTCCAGAACAGAAAATTGAGGCAGATTACAAAGAAGCTAATAAAAAACCGGTTAGTCCCTATTTTTGTCTTTTCCTTTTCTTGTTTCCCTCAAGCTACAGCTTGTCTGTCACCTGAAGTATATATACTTTAAAGTGGGTTTTTGGGTTTTGTGTAGTGGCAATAATTGTGACCGGGTGAAGAACTTTAGAGTCATTGATAGATATAGGCATCACTTGGTTGCATTTTATATCTACAAAAGTATTTTTTTCTGGTCAATGTAGATTAGTTTTAAGGATTTTTTCAAGTGTTAGGTAAAAAAAGTTGTACAGGGAACAGTGATATACATAGTTGATAGTATTTTAAAGGAGTCGAGTACTCTTTATGTTTAGTTTTAAAACCTTTACTCTTAAAAGTAATCTACACACCCTTTAGTAAAAAGTAAGAATACTTGACAGACATTTATATCTTTGTCACTACGAGTACAA